>JBBPBX010001816.1:10188-36917 GCA_038048925.1 Garcialebias charrua | reverse complement strand
ATAACTTGTTGGATGTATTATAACCAGCTTCTGTTTCATAAACTATCGCCTTATCTGATGGAGGCAGGAGTTCATGTAAATGCCTCTGTCTGTTAGCAAAATATGTACCAGAAGATAGAAAATTAATGGATGTACATCTACAACTGATTATCGTTTAGACTCAACCTTATTCACAGATAATCAATCTTAGCAGACAAATTTTACTCAACACAAGCTGAAATTCAGTGGTACTTGAGAGTGATGCCCTACTTCACCTTTGAGCACTAATTGATCATGTGATCTGTAAAATTTTAGTGTTAGTTGTTGGAGTAACCCTGTCTGTTAGCAAAACATTCCCTGTACCACTAGCTTATTTCAGTGAATCTCTCAGAAAGTAACCACTGGATGTAGTTTTACAACTGAACAACTGGACTTTATTTGTAGCAAACAAGACGTTTTGCTTCTCATCCGAGGAGCTTTATCAATTCAGTGAGGAGACCGTGAGAGGGAGAAGTTATAACAGGATAAGCCATTGACACGCACCAACATATGTAAATTGGAAACTAACACCTCCACATACTTGGGATAACATGTACCTTTGACCCATTCAAAGTTCAGTGTGTAAAAACAGAGCTTACAGAAGACACACACACATCCTACTGTATGTAAATTGCCAAGTCACACTTCACACATTGATAGCAGGTGTGGTGATATGTCCTAGTTGGGTTGCCGTAGCTAGCATAGACTGAGCATGCACAGTGTGTGTGTTTAGTTGTGAACTGAGCCTGACGAGACGTTAACATGTCCTGCTATTAGCAGTTCAATAAAGCTGAGTTCGCCAAACTACCTCGTGAGTCCACCGCCCGTTCTTCACAGAAGCAGCCGTTCATGACATGGTGTCAGAAGTGGCCGACAGGACGCCTTACTGAGTGAGTTACTGAGTTAAATGGCAAAGTTCGGTCCACCCGAATCCTTCGACTTCTCGCGCCCGGCAGAATGGCCGATGTGGCGGCGTCGCTTTGATCGCTACAGAATAGCGTCAAAGTTGGACAGAGAGAGCGGAGAGGTACAAGTCAACACGCTTCTTTATGCCCTGGGAAGAGAGGCAGAGGCTATTTACGACTCGTTTGTGTACGAGAGAGTAAATGTGGCGGCTGATGAATATGAAGAAATCGAGGAGACGCATCCTGAGCTAGATTACACGACGGTAATGGCGAAATTCAGCGACCATTTTGTGCCAAGAAGAAATGTTATTCACGACAGAGCTTGCTTTCATAAAAGAGTGCAGAAAGCCGGAGAGCCTGTTGAAGCATTCGTCAGAAGCTTATATGAACTAGCTCAAAACTGTGAGTTTGGAGGCACAAAAGATGAACACATTCGAGACAGAATTGTGATTGGAATACTGGACCACAGTATTTCTGAAAAACTGCAGTTGGAGGCAAACCTCACGCTGGAACGAGCTATTCAGATAGCAAGGCAAAGTGAACAAATAAAGCAGCAGAGTGCTAGCTTGCGTGTCGAACACATGGTCGACGCAATGAGTCAAGGGGGACGCCATTTTAAAACATCAAAGAGCGACAACGACGCAAGATGGAGGCGAAAACCGGAGCCCAGTGAGCCCAAAGACCCCTTCACATGTTCACGCTGTAATAGACAACATGGAAAAACACAGCCATGCCCAGCAAAGAACAAGAGGTGCCATAAATGCAATAAATTGGGACATTTTGAAATAGTCTGCAAATCAAAAATGCTGAAAGAGGTGACAGTAGTTTCTAACAATTCAGTAGAGAGTGACATGATTTTTCTTGGAGCAGTAACTAATGTAAAGCCATCTATAATAGAGCAGTCAGATTCAGAAAGTGAGTGGCTTGTAGAATTACCTATAAATGGTTTTACGGTCAGATTTAAAATCGACACAGGTGCAGACATAACAGTGATGTCGCTGACTACATTTAATAGACTGCCAAATAGCCCAAGATTAGTCACAGAAGCTAAAATGCCACTGGTCACCAGCCCTGGAGGTGAAGTCCACTGTGTAGGCAGGTTTATGGCCATAAGTCAGTTTAAAGGACAGAAATACAGTTTCTGGGTCACAGTTATAAAGGGACCCTATGCTCATAACCTGTTGGGAGGTAGTGTAGCTAGGAAGATGGGTTTAGTCAGGAGAATTAATAATATTAATACAGACCTCTTAGAGGATGTTTTTGGAGAAATAGGCCTGCTAAAATGCAACCCGGTAAAAATTGAACTGAGAGCAGATGCAGAGCCCTACAGCCTGACAACGCCACGACGCGTCCCATTTCCTCTCCTTTCTAAGGTTGAGGCAGAACTGAAAAGAATGCTAGATTTGGGCGTCATAGAAGAGGTTACTGAGCCTACTGATTGGTGCGCCCCAATGGTTCCTGTTGAAAAGAAAAACAGCGGCCAAGTAAGAATTTGTGTGGATCTAAAACGCTTAAACAAAGCAGTGAAAAGAGAGCGTTATATTTTACCAACTTTGGAGGACATTGCCCCAAAGCTGGCAGGAGCTAAGGTGTTTTCAACCTTAGACGCGTCATGTGGTTTCTGGCAGATCCCTCTGGATGCAGAGAGCAGAAAACTGACAACATTTATAACCCCCAGTGGTAGATTCTGTTATAAGCGGTTACCTTTTGGTATCACGTCAGCCCCAGAAATCTTTCAAAGACAGTTGTCCACACTGTTAAGTGACCATGAAGGCGTTGTCGTAGTCATGGACGACATCCTTGTTTATGGACAGACTAAACAGGAACATGACAACCACCTGAATGCAGTTTTGAAAACCATCAAAAACAGCGGCTTGAAGCTGAACAAAGCAAAGTGTCATTTCAGCAAAGCAGAAACTCGTTACTTTGGTCACATCATCAGCGGTGAAGGAATAAAACCAGACCCGACGAAAGTGGAAGCCATCACAAAGATGCAGAGTCCCACAAATGTGGAGGAGCTCCGTCAGGTCCTGGGCCTGATTAACTATGTGGGGAGATTCCTGCCAGACCTCTCCACCAAGCTACACCCGATCACCAGTCTGCTACGACGAGAGAACAAGTGGGTATGGGACGACACACAAGAACAGGCGTTTAAAGCTGTTAAAGCCATGTTGGTGTCAGCCCCAGCTCTTGCATATTATGATGCAAGTAGAAAAACTGTTATCAGCGCAGATGCAAGCAGCTACGGCTTAGGAGCAGCTCTACTACAAGAACACGAGGATGGATTAAAGCCCGTGGCATTCTGCTCCCGCACGCTGTCTGATGCTGAGAGAAGATACTCTCAAATCGAAAAGGAGTGTTTAGCAGGTGTGTGGGCGTGTGAGCGATTTGCACGCTACGTTCAAGGAATGGACAGTTTCGTTCTGCAAACAGACCACAAACCACTTGTACCACTCATAAACACTTATGACCTGGACAAAGCCCCTCCAAGGTGCCAGAGACTCCTGATGCGGCTTTTAAGATTCAACGTGGAAGCAGAGCACGTTCCAGGCAAACAGTTGGTCGTAGCCGACACCCTATCCAGGAGGCCACAGAGACATGTGAGTGATGAGACTACAGATCACATTGTACAGGCACATGTTGAATCAGTTATGGTGAATGCACCAGCCTCATCCCAAAGACTTTCAAGGATCCGTGAGGCAACTCAGCACGATCATGAACTGCAGCAGATTATAAAGTTCATCAGGAACGGATGGCCGCCAAGAACAGCGAGGAACTCATCTCTTCATCGTTACCATTCAGCACGAGCACATCTCTCAGAAGCTGATGGTTTGGTGTTATTCGAGGACCGGCTGGTCATTCCTTCTGCGCAGAGAGCTGAGGTGCTGTCAGAGATACACAAAGGACATCAAGGACTAACACGGTGCCGAGCACGCGCCAGGATGGCAGTGTGGTGGCCGGGCATCAGTGCTGAGATTAAACAGACTGTGTCAACATGTAAATTCTGCATTGAACACAAACCAACACAGAGGCACGAACCTCTCCTGACTTCTACTCTACCAGGGGGCCCCTGGCAGCGCATAGCAGCAGATCTGTGCGAGCATGAGAGTAAGAATTATCTCATTGTAACGGACTATTATTCCAGAGACATTGAAATAGTTCGTTTGTCTTCCACATCGAGTCGTGAAGTCATAAGTCGACTCAAGAGCATGTTCGTGAGGTGGGGAATTCCACTGGAACTGGTGAGTGATAATGCAACTCAATTTACATCCAGTGACTTCCAGGACTTTTCCAGAGAGTATGGATTTGTGCACGCAACTTCCAGCCCCCACTACCCTCAGGCGAACGGTGCTGCCGAACGAGCGGTTCAGACTGCAAAGAACATTTTGAAGCAGCCTGACCCCCATCTGGCCCTGATGTGCTACAGAGCAACACCTAGTGCTGCTACAGGTGTGAGCCCTGCACTACTGATGACGGGAAGAGAAATCAGAACCACACTTCCAGTGCTGGAGAGCAAGTTGAAAGCTGCTCCAGTGGACAGACATGAGATTCAACAAAAGGACAGACAGACAAAGGAAACCTACAGATTCTTCCACGATCGCCATCATTCTGCACAACCACTTCCTGCACTACAACCAGGACAAGACGTCAGGATAAAACTGGATGGTGAAAAGAGTTGGAAAACCCCAGCAAAGGTCATCGGCAAATGCCATGAGCCAAGGTCGTATATGGTGGAAACGGAGAATGGAGCTGTATTAAGACGGAACCGGAGACATCTGCAAGCTGTCCCACTTCCCACAGATCAACCAGATCAGCTACAACCACCTGATTCTCCAGTGACACTGAACAGTAGCTTTCCACCTGAAGACGGTGCTGATCCTGCGACCAGAACTCCTGACCAGAGACACATGGGTCCAGAGGTGGAGCGCTCAACTCCAGAAGGTTCACAGGTGACTTCCAGGGGAAGGGTAATCAGAATCCCTCTAAGGTACCGAGACACTTAATGACTAAAAAAAAAAAGGATAAAGTGAAGTTGACCTGTGTAGTTTGTATGTATAAGTGTGAAACATAGACTTGTGTAGTTTGTAGGTATAAGGGGGAAACATAGAGTTCTGAAGTGTGGGTAAATAGTAACTGGAAAAATGTTTAGTTGAAACATAGATGTGGGTAAATAGTAACCGGGAAAATATTTAGTTGTTCACCGAATTAATAGGAACAGCAACTATCGAGGGCAGAATAATCCCTACGTTGCTGTGGACCGAGGGCAGTCGACCCCAACGTCCTAGTGTTCGGATGTTATATACAGGGTAGTTTAGAAACATGTGTGTTTCCTACTAAAAGGGGGAGATGTGGTGATATGTCCTAGTTGGGTTGCCGTAGCTAGCATAGACTGAGCATGTGCAGTGTGTGTGTTTAGTTGTGAACTGAGCCTGACGAGACGTTAACATGTCCTGCTATTAGCAGTTCAATAAAGCTGAGTTCGCCAAGCTACCTCGTGAGTCCACCGCCCGTTCTTCACAGAAGCAGCCGTTCATGACAGCAGGGACCTGTCAAAGTCTTTGGTAGTCTAATTCACAAACGAGGCTCCTCTGTTCTCATCAGGTGCTGTGAGACGCCTGGGAACCAAACCCAGGGCCGCACCATAAGTTTTAGAAAGTTGAAATCTTAGACCTCCTCCTCTGTTTAACGATGGTTTCTCTCTTTTTACATAAATCGCCTCCTTCACACCCCTCTCAAACCACCTGTGCTCTCGGTCCAAAATATGTACATTCTGGTCCTCAAAAGAGTGTCCCTTGTCTGTGAGGTGGAGGTGAACAGCTGAGTTTTGTCCAGAGGAGGAGGCTCTCCTGTGTTGGGACATTCTTCTGTGGATGGGCTGTTTAGTTTCTCCAATGTATAGGTCTGGACAGTCCTCGCTGCACTGGACTGCATAAACTACACCACTCTGTTTGTGTGTTGGTGTTTTGTCCTTAGGATGCACCAGCCTCTGTCTGAGAGTCCTGCTGGGTTTGAAATGTACTGGGATGTTGTGTTTGTTGAAAATCCTTCTGAAATTCTCTGATAGTCCAGCAACATAAGGGATGACAATGTTTTTTCGTCTGTTCTCCTTTTTCTGTTCCTTATTGTGTTTTGAAAATTTCCTCGCTGACTTGACAAAAGCCCAGTTAGGATATCCACATGTTTGGAGAGATTTTTCAATGTGTTTCTGTTCCTTTTCCTTCCCTTCTGTCTTCGTGGGGATGTGATCGGCCCGATGCTGTAAAGTTCTGATGACAGAAAGTTTGTGTTCCAGTGGATGGTGAGAGTCAAACAGAAGATACTGGTCTGTGTGGGTTGGTTTTCTGTAAACTTCAATGTTGAGACTGTCCTCTCCCTCCATATGCACCAAACAGTCCAAAAAAGGAAGCTTATTGTCATTAGCATCCTCTCTGGTGAACTTGATGTTGTTATCTACCGAGTTAATGTGTCTGGTGAACGCTTCCACCTCCCTGGCTTGGATTTTGACCCAGGTATCATCCACATATCGGAACCAATGGCTTGGCGCTGTTCCCTCATAGGAGTTTAGGGCTCTCTGTTCCACTTCCTCCATGTAGAGGTTGGCAACAATGGGTGACACTGGAGATCCCATGGCACAGCCGTGCTTCTGTCTGTAAAATCTGTCATTGAACTTGAAATAGGTGGTGGAGAGGCAGAGATCCAGAAGGGTGCAGATGTGGTCTGGGGTGAAGTTGGTCCTTTTGTCCAAATCCTTGTCTTGTAGAAGTAGTTTTTTGACAGTTTCTACTGCTTCAGAAATGGGTATGCATGTGAGCAGAGAAGTCACATCATACGATACAAGAGTTTCTCCCGGGGTTAGCTTCAAATGTTGAACTTTGTTGGCAAAGTCAATGGAGTTCTTTATGTGATGAGGTG
Source organism: Garcialebias charrua (assembly GCA_038048925.1). NCBI lineage: Eukaryota > Metazoa > Chordata > Actinopteri > Cyprinodontiformes > Rivulidae > Garcialebias > Garcialebias charrua. The sequence continues at coordinate 30,081 of JBBPBX010001816.1, read as the reverse complement.
TGTTTCCAACCAGAGGAGCTAAAATACCAGCCAGATGTTTAGCAACAATAGCCGTGTTTCCATCAAGGTTTCTAGATGCGCATTTTGAAGCTTCGCATCAGAAAAGCTAAATGGAAACGGCAAAATGCGATTTAACTTCCCCTAATTCGCCCCAAAGTTGATACGCTCGCTTGAGGTGGTTTTTGGGGGTTTCAAAACAGAGCTGATGTGCAAAACGACAGATGGAAACGGATTTGCCGACTCAGTTCTGCCGTAGCGAACATTTACGTCATGTGACTGATCAGCTGTTTCCGCTCCGGACAACATGTAACATCGCTAAAACTAGTTGGCATGACAGAATAAATACAACTTGCCCGATAGCAACACGTACCTGAAATATTCTCTCCATTTTGACGAGATGTGTGGCCGGGTTCTGTTTTCAACCGCTACTTCCTGTTTACTGTAGACATGCGTAACGCTGACGTCTGACGTAATGACGCTGACGTCTGACGTAATGACGCTGTGCGTGGCCCGGTAGATGCGATTCAAGCCAGTTGATGGAAACACTTCTGCTTCGCATTAATTTGTATTTACATATTTGCGAGATTTCAAAAATTAGCTCAAAATTCGAAATGAAAATAGATGGAAACACGGTTATTGTATGTAACTGAGTTCATGCTGCTGACGATGGGTCTAAGAGGTGTATCTTCTTTGTGTATTTTTGGAAGTCCATAAAGACAGGGAGTGGCTTCCCCCGGGTACAATCTATAATACAATGATCAAGTGATTATTTTCTCCTTTTTGAGTTTTTGCAGGTAATCTGTGACTTTCTTTTTAAAAGTGTTAGTTGGGTCCCTCTTCAGGGGCTCATAGGTGTTCCTGTCGCTCAGCAGTGTGGTTATTTTTCTCTGGTAATCAGACGTGTTGAGTATTACTGTGCATCTTCCTTTGTCAGCTGGTAAAATGGTGATGTTTTGGTGTTTTTCCAAACATTTGATGTTTTTCCTTTTTTGGACTGTTTGGTGCATAAGGAGGGAGAGGACAGTCTCAACATTGAAGTTTACAGAAAACCAACCCACACAGACCAGTATCTTCTGTTTGACTCTCACCATCCACTGGAACACAAACTTTCTGTCATCAGAACTTTACAGCATCGGGCCGATCACATCCCCACGAAGACAGAAGGGAAGGAAAAGGAACAGAAACACATTGAAAAATCTCTCCAAACATGTGGATATCCTAACTGGGCTTTTGTCAAGTCAGCGAGGAAATTTTCAAAACACAATAAGGAACAGAAAAAGGAGAACAGACGAAAAAACATTGTCATCCCTTATGTTGCTGGACTATCAGAGAATTTCAGAAGGATTTTCAACAAACACAACATCCCAGTACATTTCAAACCCAGCAGGACTCTCAGACAGAGGCTGGTGCATCCTAAGGACAAAACACCAACACACAAACAGAGTGGTGTAGTTTATGCAGTCCAGTGCAGCGAGGACTGTCCAGATCTCTACATTGGAGAAACTAAACAGCCCATCCACAGAAGAATGTCCCAACACAGGAGAGCCTCCTCCTCTGGACAAAACTCAGCTGTTCACCTCCACCTCACAGACAATGGACTCTTTTGAGGACCAGAATGTACATATTTTGGACCGAGAGCACAGGTGGTTTGAGAGAGGTGTGAAGGAGGTGATTTATGTAAAAAGAGAGAAACCATCGTTAAACAGAGGAGGAGGTCTAAGATTTCAACTTTCTAAAACTTATGGTGCGGCCCTGGGTTTGGTTCCCAGGCGTCTCACACCTGATGAGAACAGAGGAGCCTCGTTTGTGAATTAGACTACCAAAGACTTTGACAGGTCCCTGCTATCAATGTGTGAAGTGTGACTTGTCAATTTACATACAGTAGGATGTGTGTGTGTTTTCTGTAAGCTCTGTTTTCACACACTGAACTTTGAATGGGTCACAGGTACGTGTTATCCCAAGTATGTGGGGGTGTTAGTTTCCAATTTACATATGTTGGTGCGTGTCAATGGCTTATCCTGTTATAACTTCTCCCTCTCACTGTCTCCTCACTGAATTGATAAAGCTCCTCGGATGAGAAGCGAAACGTCTTGTTTGCTACAAATAAAGTCCAGTTGTTCTGTATTGAACGCCTTTTTTGATTTTATCATGTCCTGGACGACTGAGAATCTTCACCAGCATTTTACAACTGATTAATTTTTGGAGGCAACCTGGTTCAAGATGGCCGCCACAGCTCATCTACTTTAGTAAACACAAATAGCCTATTGTTACAGTACTAGGCTGTCTGTTTTAAATATATTTGGGTGATATTTGGTCTGATGAGACTGACTAATGCATATGAAGATCACACAAAATCTACACTTAAAAAACTTGTGCATGCATAAAATATTTCATTATTATAAATATTTAACGACGGGAACTTGAGAGCTGTTTTTGGGTGTGCTGCTTTCTGCTGGCTCAGCTGCAACAGCGACAGAGATGAGCACAGCTGCAAACACACATCTTCCAGAAATCAGTTTGTCATTGTTGGGTAAATGTCCAGTGTTTGGGCTGAGCAGATGTTTGAGGCGCCCCCTAGCGGCAGTAGAGTTCTCAACAAAACAGCTGGATGATTTTACTTCATGAAGCTGCATTTTTCCAGATGTTTTAATAATTTGTTTTTAAGGGACTCTATATTTTAGTTGCATAATTCTGCAGGAAAAATTTTAAAGTAGAATCCATGACTTCTAAAAGCAAACACTTAAAGGTGATGTTAAATTCAGACAGTGATGTTTGAAGTGTGTGTGTGCGTGTGTTGCTGATGAAAGCCTTGTTTGAAGTGCTTTGTGTTTGTCGGGGCTCCTCCCGCCGCGTGCTGAAGATCAGCTGCGCGTCACGGAGCCGCGCGCACAGCTGAGGCGCGTCCCGACGCCAGGGCAGACCATGGAGAGATGCGCGCATGACTGGAGGCTGTGATGATATGACACAACATCGTGCTTCTGCTCCCGCGCGATGCGGCTGACGGAGCGGCTCTGACCCCGCACCGTCCAAAAGCTGCGGGGATTTCTCTCAAGGCGCGGGTTTTATGTCCAGTTGACGATTAGATCGTGTGGCTTGGTGGTGGTTTGGGTGGGGGTGGCTGTGGGGGAGGCTTCGGGAAATGTTGGCATGGCCGCCTCGGGAGCTCATAATAATAAGTGTCCGAAGAGCGAGAAGTTGGACGAGGCGCAGGCTCTGGCCAGGAGCTGCGCGGGGAGACCAGACTTCCTTCCTTGTGATGGACTCTCCATGTGCGCCACGCACAGCCACGGGAAGTGCTTCAAGCTGCACTGGTGCTGCCACCTGGGCTGGTGTCACTGTGAGTTGCTTTTATAGCCAGATGTGTTCTAGCCAAAATATGTGAAGACTTAAACAGACCAAAATTGCGCTTATATGCTCAATAAATGTGTGAATAATATGATGCGTAACAGGGGGGTGTTTACCCCTTCAGGAGCCAGGTTGAACTTATAGATGTCTTGAATATCATCGAGGAGCCATAAACACATGAACAATGAGGACTCTTTCTGGTTTTCTCTTTTGATTCTGTGACAAATTGGTGTTGGCCAGTGACAGTCACACAGACTGCTGAATCATCACTTTCAGTTCTGTTTTAAAGGCCATGCTTGTGATGTTTTCTTATTTTGTCATCAGAATGTCCGGAAGTCCTTTGAAATCTCCAAAGCAACCCAGTTAAACATTAAAGTCTCACTCATTTGTCACATGAATGATGATTTGAACCATCATGACTGGGTAGAACTGATAACTTTATACATCATTATTATTGTTCAGTTTGTTGAAGAAGTAAAGCTTTAATTGTTTTATGGACCATTTAAAAAGATTTGTTATCTCCTTGAGTCGGGACCTGATATTGAAGAAAGTTTGTCCATTTGTTACCACAATATCCCATAAGGAACGGAATAATCCATGGATGTACATTATTGTGATTAACTCTTGCAGTCAATGCAATGCAAGATGGCCAGCACAACTATAACAAAGTCAGTTATACAGATATTGAGCTAAAACTTGGTGTGGTAGTAGCAGAGAGTCATCCACAACACACACTCTGAGTGTAACATCATTTCTCACATCTTAGATGACATTTCTGCGGCATAAAAGGCAGTGGATGATATGAATTCCTGGAATGCTTGGCTTTTATTTATTCTCAATACAGTAGTTTCATTTATAAAGAGCACAAAGTTGGCTGTGTTGGATATTTGTGGCTGCAGCTTCACAACATTCAACTAAGCGTCAGCTGTGTTTTCAGCTCTCTTGTACTTCAGACAGTTTCTCTCCATTTTAACCTTTCTCAACCTGACGATTCAGCTCCGGTGCAGAGTCCCTGTAGGGGTTGTCTGACCCTGACAGGATGTCCATCTCTTTTGTGCTGCTCCATTTTATCCTCATCTCACTCCAGCTGCCCTGAAAATCCTCAGATCAGTGTAAAACACAATCACCATCTCCTCTGCAGCAGCCGCAGCACGGGGGCTTACAGTGTGCAACTGCACAAGTCACATTGTAATCTTTGCTGTGTAATCATTGGATTTAGATGCACGCCTCCACCCTCCGCGAGCCAGGCGCTTCTGAAATATCAGATGTGGCAGAAAAACGATGAATCCTTTCCAGTGTCTATTACAACCCACTTAGGATTCAAAGCGGAGCCCATTCAGTTCTGGTTCATCTGTGAGAGTTTAGACTGGCTTCTTCACTCCAAGTTCATCCCAAGAAAACCAAAATGGAGGGGTGTTTATATTTTATTTTATATTATATTTTATTGGGGGGTGGGTGGAGGCTGCTTGTTTGTTTACAAAATATCTCATGAACCACTGCATAGATATTAACGTAACTTAAACAATGCAATATCATCAACTTCTTGTCCTTTTAGAGGCAACCCAATTCAAGATGTCTGCCACAGCCAACAAAAATGGCTGCTTCTCAGCTGATTTCACAGTTATTAACTTAAAATTTAGTGATGGTAGCTTCCATACTTTGAGGGCAACACATGGAATGACATCTTTGCTTAAAATCTTGGCATTAACTGTTTGAGTCAACTTTGTTTGTCTGTTAGTAAAATATATAATAACTAATTGATGGGTTTCAATGAAACTCTCAAAAAACAATTACTGGCTGTGCATCTACAACTGATAAGCATTGGAAAAGAGCTCAGTTCAAGATGGCCACCACAGCTAATTGTTCTGAGCTAACACAAAAATTGCTATAGGTCAGTGAATTTGACAAAGATTGTGCTGAAATTTGGTATGGTGGTAGCTGAGAGTCGTTCACAACATACCGGTATGTCAAACTCAAATTAATACTTTGAGATTTCACAGTATTGCATGTGTGAAAGCACATAAAGGTATTGTCATGTTTTTCTATGACGTGAAAGGAGGTGGGTGATATTAATTTCTCTAAGGAATGCTAGGCCTTTATTATTTTACTCTATATGTTAGGCCATAAATAAGAAACAATAACGTTTTTCCATTTTCCCATCACTCTCCACTGTAACTCGTGCAGAATGTGCATGCATCAACAGTGAACATAAACCATCGTTGGCTGCTGAATCAGACAGAACCAGGACACCCGCTGAGAAAACTACAAACTATACCAGGCTGCTTGTGGATGTGATGCCTGCTTGGTTCGATTCCTCCTCCATTCCAGCAAGGCATAATGATGCTGAATGCAAAAGAGCAAAAAAAAATAAAAAAAGGAGTTGTAACTCCCCGTATCTCATCACATTTTCATTTTAAATGCGCCCATGGCAGCTGCCTGTCGTACAAACTTGTTCAGAAGCTGGTAATTGTTCATTCACCACGGGGGAGCCTTACTAGACTGCCTTTTTAATTACAATTTTAATAGGTTTTCAGAAAAACAAACACTAAAAGGTCACTGTGTCGCAGGCTTTTTGCTCAGCGTTTATGCTCTCAAACCCAAATTTCCATTATCTGGAAACGACGTGAGGCTTTCTCCTGAGTAATTCCTCGCGCCTCTTATTTCTGCTGGAAACCGGGCATCTCTACAAAGCTACTTTGACCGATTCAGTGGCATTTCATGTAGCTGTTGCTTTTTTTTTTGGCAGAGAAAATGGAGGAAAAGAAGAAGAGAATTGTAGATGGAGGCAGTGTTCCCAGCTGGTGACAACATCAGTCCAAGCCTCTCATTAGTTGTAATTAGCTGTGTTTAGTGTCACCGCCAATATGTCACAGCTGAGGGGAGCTTTTTGCTCACAGCATCACTGGAACCACCTGGTCCAGACCATGCTTGGACTTTATTCCCTCCCTGGTTTACACCTACCAAGCAGTGATGAATTACTCATTAAGAGAGTCTGTAATGAGCGCTGAGCAGCCCTGTCAGTCTGCTTGTTCTCTGTCAGAACTCATTTTGATGCTGGGACTTGTTCTCCCCGTGTTGACACAAGAAAGTGGGACTTCTCTCTCTGCCAGACTTTCTCAGCAGACTCATCTGTCACATCACTCCGCTGTGGGCTCACAACTGTCTCAGAGGGGAGAAAATACGGAGGTTTGCTGCCGCCACCCGTGGCCATCGATCTGGCGACGGATCCAAAATGTACTGCAGTTCTGACTCCTGAAATGTTTCACCTATTAAAGGATCAGCAAATGGTCAGAGCGGGCCTGAGGGTGGGGGTGGAGGGGGTTAGTTGTGATTGATCGTTCATGTTTACAAACTACAGCTCCTCCATCATCCTAATAGCTGGTCTGTTAGTGATCGGAGCAGGAAAACCCCAGAAAGTCTGCAGCAAGTCGGTGTGGATTATTACCGTCATATCACTGCTCAGCTGATTGAAAACCAGGAAACACAAACATGGAGATTTGTTTTTCACTCTGATTCATTTAATGTAGCCGCCTAGTGATGAGTATGCATTTAAAGGGATAGTTCAGGCATTTTGGAGTGGGTTTCTGTGGAAAAGCTGTGAACAATTATCATCTTACCTGTTCTAGAAAGCTCTTAGGATAACCTCATTTTGGAAAAATTATTTAATTCTGACCGAAATGATGACCTAACAGCTAATCATCATTGATGAAAAATTGACATGGAAACCTCACATAAACAATTTAAGAAAAGAAATCCAAATCAATAGCAATACTGTATAAAGTAAGGGAACTATTAAATGATAAAGCATTGGTCATGTTGTATAATGCAATAATTGTTCCACATTTAATTTACTGCATTGAAGTCTGGGGTAAGGCATGTAAAACGATTACAAATCCTATTTTTACTTTTACAAAAAAGGGTAGTAAGAATTATTACCAGAAAACATTATAAATAAATAAAATAAATGTCCATTTTTGTCATCTGTGTATGTTTCCCATACAAGACGAAATTCGTCTCTGCATTTAACCCAACCACCACCAGGTGGTGCAGTGAGCAGCCATAGAAAGCGCCCGGGGAGCTGGGGAAATAGGTGTGCACTCATAGACACCCCAAGGTGTGTATATATACAGTATATATACAGTATATCCATCAAACATATTGTTTCATAAACTAAAGATGTTGAAGTTCTATGACTTGGTTGATTATAGCATTTTGCTTTTTATTAACAGGGCTAATAAAAATATATTGCCTGTAAATATACAAGTACATTTTGTTAAAAGGGAGAGCGCTTATTTTCTTAAAGGGACAGAAATATTTGTGAAACCTTGTTTTCGTACCAGTTTGAAGGAGCAGTGTACAATAATTCAGGGAATAAGATTGTGGAATGGTCTAGAAGAAAATGTTAAAACAGCCAAATCTCTATGTTTTTAAGAGATTGTTAAAAGTGATTTTTTTTAAAGAATATGATGAATAGCATAAGAATTTATAAGAGTTGTTGTTTGAGTTGATGTAGTCTTAAATTTGGTGATGTAGTTAATTTTGTTCTTTGATAAACTATTGTTGTGAGTTTATTTGGGTAAAAAGGGGCAGAGATTATAAAATTATTCTTCATCTGCTGCCTTTCATTTTATTTTGAATGTATGTTTTTTATTTTTTGAGTTGTTGACTTGTTTTTAATTAAATGAATGAATTTTAATTAAAAAACATAATAATAATCTGAGCTGTGTCATGAGTAAAGGGGATTGCTGCCATCAATGTGTCATTTCCCAGTCATTTCAGCAGAAATAACATGATATTCCTGCAGGAAGTGCCTAGGGTGCACTAGAAGTGTTACAGCTAGCTGCTGCTGCTGCGACTGTGTATAGCAGCATTTTGTGAAGGAGTTTCCAAACTTTCACTAATGTTATTCTTGCCCTCTTCTCTTAAAGGGGACCTCAGATGCATTTTTTTAAATTTTATGTTATTTCTGTGTGCTATCTAGACCCTATTCCTTCAATTTAATGCACAAAATAATTATTAGATAATCAATTATACCCTTTTTAATTCTGCCATTTTTAACTTTCGTTTTGAACGACCGGTTTCTTGAAGTCCACGCCCTTCAACGATCTGTTCACGCCCTCTGTAACAGCCAGTATCTGTAATGTGTTGTTGTTTTAAAATTAGCTCTTTTTTTATTACTCATTTGACTTACTGTTAGTGTTAGCTTAAGATAACTTACCGAAACCCGTCTGAGCGCGCCGCAGTTTGCTGCTCCTTTTAGCATTAGACCACCCGAATCCGAAGCTAATGTTAGCTTGTTCCTCTTCCGGTTTTCGCCAGCTCCGCTCGTTGCACGCGGAGATTTTGGGAGTTATCGCTGTTCCAGTGAAGACAACACAAAGTTCACCAAGTGTCTCCCGTAAATTAATCTGTAAGGAGAAGGTCCTCTTGCTGCGAGCCTGCTGCGAGGCTGCTGCAAGGCTGTACAGTTGAAGCTCCGCTCCATCGCGCCGGAAGAGGGTCCCGTCGAACCCGGTCCTTCCGCCTGTGGTCCGCTCGTTTAATTTTTGCCGGCTGCGCGTTGGCAGCGATCGCAAATACACTAAAAATTGAACTAAAACATAAAAATAACAATTATACTTTATTTATAAAGCCATTTAAAAAAACACAGCTGCAACAAAGTGCTGTACACATGAAATTAAGAACATATAAACAAAAGATGAGATGAAATCATGAAAAACAACAGTCATGTGTTTAATACAGAAGTGGGTTGAGCCTAACCAGGGGTTGCTAGGTGAGGGGCTGGACTCAGGTTTGATCTGATTGGCTGGCGGCTTGTGACGTCAATAAATGCAGGAAGTGTGAATCCTGGTGTATTTATCAAAAATAAATAAATCTACTTAGAGTAAATAAACCACTGGGTGCATTTTTTTGGCACAAGGACTGTTTTTTTATGAAGTAAATACCCAAAGTTTAGTAAAAAAACATTAAAAAGTGAATTTTGCATGTGTGGTCCCCTTTAAAATTTGAACATCTTGAACAAAGTAGTCAGAGTTGTTGCATCTTAAACCCAGCACAATTTAGTTCCTGTAAATCCTAAATCTGTATTTCGACAACGGCATGGTCCACTCCTGTGACAGAACACACGTGCAGTCGCAGATATGTGAGCATGAAATAACCACAGATGCTGAGGTTTTGTAGAAATACTCATTTTAGTTCTGCACCAGCCAACAAAGAAACAAGTGACCTTTATTTTGACGTGACACTTTACTGCTTCACAGATCCTCACTTTTGCAGTGTGTAATTTACTCATTTATCAATCAAGTGTCCACAAACCCCAGCTGGAGTGCACTGAGTGGTCAGTTAGTTCATTACAAATTGTTTTAGAGGTTCATTTCTGTCCAGTATTGACAGAAAGATTGAGTTCAGTGACCTCCATCTCCTTCAGTGAGAAGGTTGGATTAAAAATACCTTTGATGAAAATAAAAAAAAATAAAAAAAAATTCAGTGACACCTGAAGGGGATTTTTGCACACCAAAGTATGCTTTAAAAAGGACATAGTTCAAAGCTTCTGGCTCACAGATGCTCTGATTTGCTTTGATGCCACTTGTAGGTTGTGTGAAGTTAGACATAAACGACATTTATATCCTGCTTCTCATCTCCGCTGGTTTCTTTACTTTCAATCATTTTAAATTAGAGCTCAGTGATATGACCTAAAACAAACATCTTCTATACATTTGGACAAAAATATAACAACTTTGCCCTTCATTTTCTTATTTTCTGAGCGTGAAGCATTGAGAGATACCTGCATGGGCAAATTTAAATGAACTGGGTTGTCAAAAAGCTGCGGGTAAAACAAAGTTAAGTGGTCGAGTTGGCCTGCTGAAAAGCAAACAACCAATTATTCAGGCTGCAGCAACAATGTTCATGGTATAATGGCTATAGCAAGCAGGCGAGAAGGTTACTTTAAATTATGTGTGAAAAATAACAGCAAGACGACAACTTTTTCAACAATGAATCACGATGAACATCCTAACAAATTATATTACTCCAACTGCGCCGTCTGAGCTACAGACAATAGCAGATACCTCTTAGCACATGGCATTCTGGGCAGTGGTTTCTATATATAGGGTTGCTGCCTTTAGAGTAAGCGTGAACACACAGAGACGACGAGCACAAATCGGCTGACATTTAAAAAACACCAACACAAACTAGGTGAAGATCAAGTACACGACGCCTCACTAAGAGGAGCTGAACTTGTAGGCAAATAAAAGTGCTGCTTTTAGAATTTAAATGAAGATTTCTGACTCGATCCTTTCGGATCCGTTCGATCAGACAATATCCTTGTCTCAGTTTGCGAGTCACATGTGGCGTGACTAAAATATATGACAAAATGCTTAAATAGCTTTATTTTTAGCATCTTTACATTTTCTTTTAAAAAAATAAGCACCGGTTTAATTGTTTGTTCATCAATTACAATTTCAAAAGCAAAAATTAGATAAAAAATAAAGGAGGCTTGTGTTGGAAATGTGAAGTAAATCTACTTGTGTTGGCTTTTTTGCCATGCTCGTGCATATTTCTTGTAGCTTTTCAGTAGTTTCTTTGTGTGACGTTCACATCATGTAAGTTGTATATGTGGCAGGAAACAGGAAAGGCGTTTCACGTGACTCTGGGTCAGAACGTCCCCTTCACTGAAACCTGAGAGACCCGTGTTGCTGCCTCAGCTGTGTGGCCCCTTTTGCTGGAGAGATGTAAACACAAAAGAAGCAGCGGATGTGCGAGCAGACCTTCTCCTCTGGCCAACTGGCTGCAGGAAGCGTCGGGATAAAAATCTGCTTTTGTCTTTGTGTTTTAGGAACGTTCTGCTTTGAACTCATGTCGCTTTGCACATAAAGACTTCAGCTTACACATTAAAAAAAAAAAAACATCAGCTTGAGAGAATTGTTAAGAGATCTGTTAGAGGCATTTGGACTCTGTTGAGTCCCAGCTGCTGCCAGTAGGCCGGCCAGCGGGCTGAAATGTGCACAGAGAGATGTCGACGCTCCATAATGGAGACTGTGAGACCAGAAAGGGGCACACAATATTTTCCAGAGACTCTGCTGTCACCATTAAACCAGAGAGAGAGAGAGAGAGCAGTCAGCGGGCAGTCATGAGCCCAGGGGAGGAGAGAGGCAGCAGGCAAGATGGAGCTGGGTGCAAACTGAGGAGTAATCCACTCCCTGCCTGCTCTCCAGCTTCCTCATGAACTCGTTTAGCTCTTAAACATACGGTGGCCCCAAGGTGTAAATCAACAACATTTGAAAAAACGGAATTACATTTGAAAAAACACAACAAAAACAACAAAAACACAACGACATTTGAAAAAACAGAATTACATTTGAAAAAACGAAATTACATTTGAAAAAACACAACAACATTTGAAAAAACAGAATTACATTAAGCCAAACCGGAAGTGGCCAAAGCGGAAGTAGAAAAAAACAAATTACATTAAGCAAACCGGAAGTGGCCAAAGCGGAAGTGGCCCGAATCACATTAGAAAAAAAACGGAATTACATTTGGAAAAACACAACAAAAACAAGAAAAACACAACAACATTTGGAAAAACGAAATTACATTAAGACAAACTATTGTTTTTTCCACTATTTTTTTTACTTTATTAACAACACAAAACCGAACACAGCACACACACACACGCACGCACACACACACATACACACACACACACACGCTCACAAACAAACACACGGAGGTACAGTTAGCATGCTATCCTTTAGCCTGTAGCTATAAACTGTTTTGTTAGATTTTTCTACCTGGATTATTGAGCATGCATCAGGGTGTTTTGTTCAAGCTTAAAGAAGACATGACGCTGGAAGAACTCAGAAGGATCTTCAAGGTAATGAAGTTTTGTTGACGTACATTTCAGTTTACATTACTCGTGCGGCATTAGTAATGTGTTGTTTACATAACATGCTCATTGAAACGTTAAATGAAGCCCCCAATTTTGCAAACTATAAATATATTTGTCCACAGAGAACTAACCTAGTGTGTGTTAGTTAGCAAGTGTACCAGCGATTAGCTGTTTAAGTTGACGTAGCACAAATGCTAAAACAAGTTTCTTCAGTTTTAATAGAGACAGCAAGCTCAATTTTAATATTTACACTGGGCAGCTGTTTAATCTGTGCTCATCTTTAATCTGCAGTCACCACAAATCTTAATATATCGGTTGCATGCATTACCTTGAAGATCCTTCTGAGTTCTTCCAGCGTCATGTCTTCTTTAAGCTTGAACAAAACACCCTGATGCATGCTCAATAATCCAGGTAGAAAAATCTAACAAAACAGTTTATAGCTACAGGCTAAAGGATAGCATGCTAACTGTACCTCCGTGTGTTTGTTTGTGAGCTGTGTGTGTGTGTATGTGTGTGTGCGTGCGTGTGTGTGTGCTGTGTTCGGTTTTGTGTTGTTAATAAAGTTTAAAAAAAATAGTGGAAAAAACAATAGTTTGTCTTAATGTAATTTCGTTTTTCCAAATGTTGTTGTGTTTTTCTTGTTTTTGTTGTGTTTTTCCAAATGTAATTCCGTTTTTTTTCTAATGTGATTCGGGCCACTTCCGCTTTGGCCACTTCCGGTTTGCTTAATGTAATTTGTTTTTTTCTACTTCCGCTTTGGCCACTTCCGGTTTGGCTTAATGTAATTCTGTTTTTTCAAATGTTGTTGTGTTTTTTCAAATGTAATTTCGTTTTTTGAAATGTAATTCTGTTTTTTCAAATGTCGTTGTGTTTTTGTTGTTTTTGTTGTGTTTTTTCAAATGTAATTCCGTTTTTTCAAATGTTGTTGATTTACACCTTGGGGCCACCGTATAAACATCCTTGAAAACCAACTCCAGGCTGCACGTTACACTCTTATACCGTACTGCTTGTTTGAATGCCTTATCAAATATTAAGAATGACAAAAGTGTATTTGAGCCTTAATTGTATTTCTTTCTATGCATTTTAACCATCAGCAAACATTTTTTTTGCAATAATCTTCCACACATTATTAAGATTTTTGAAAGATAAAGTCTTATATGCATCTCCTAATAATCTCCATCTCCCAGAATGCCTTTCATCAGTCATCATTGAGCTTTTTATTTTTATTTTTATCTGGACCCAATTGTGATGTGATGAAAGCTCTCGCCAGTCGAGGCGTTCTTTCTCTCTCTTCATTATTTTTTTTACCCAAACATGTTCAGCGGCTGCACTGACAGCATAAAACACTGTCTGTGTTTGTTCTGAAAAGCTGCTACCGTAATGTGTGAATGGGACTAAAATATCTGACATACACTGTCGATGCCACAGATGGCTGATGTAGTTTGTTCTTTTTGTTCTTTGTTTATTCAGTGTTGTCATGTAGCAGCTGGAAAATACAGCAGAAAGTGACAAAAAGGACAAAAGATAAAGGATGCTTCAGGACAAATTTGCTATAAAAGACAGTTTTTTTGTCTAATTCTCACGTTTAAGAACTGATCCCACACTGATGAGAGTTGCTACTATAAACTCAGCCTGTTATATTTAAACACATTAATGAACTTAGCATTGAGTGACGTTACCTCGTTAGCATGAAGTCTATCCTGCAGTCAGGTTTTGTTTTATTGCTTTTCCCCACTGGATCTGTGTGAGAATTACCCTTTAGATCTGAATGGGGTCAGATGCGTTACTAATGTGCATGCACATAATAATGCACAAGCGTGTTTTTACTGCACACACAACTAGTCATTCTTTAGAGAGCAGTGGGAGAAATGAGAGGAAAACAAAACAATTTTAACAGCAAGACAATTTCAGAGCTTTTGTTCTAGTCTGATAGAGAATATTTATTTTCTCTTTCTTGGTTTATTTTTGGGAAGCATGGTAAACAGTGGCTGGCGTTGTTGCCTCACAGCAAGAAGGTCGCAGGTTCGCCTCCCATGTTTCTTCTGTGCACGCATGGGTTTTCTCCATGTACTCCGGTTTCCTCCCATGGACCATAACATGCACGTTAGGCTGGTTGGTAACTCTAAATTGGAAATTATCCCTCATTTTTCTCTGTGTCCCTGCGATGGACTTGCGACCTGTCCATGGTGTCCTCCGCCTCCCTCGCAGTGACTGCTGGACTTGGGCATCAGCTCCCTGCGGCTTGTAAAGGAGAAGCCAGTAAAGAAAATGGAAATTTTGTTTCTTTACGTATATTTTTCTTTTAAATTATTCTGGTATTGTGGCTAAACCTCTCTAGCATATGAATTATTTATAGAACATTTAGATTTTTTTTCTACAGCCTCACGCGCTGCTTAGTTTCATGGAGCTTTTCATGGAACTGATCCACCGTCTCTGTTGTTTTTGTACAAAGTAATCCAACCTTTTCTTATTTTTACCTCTGCAGATCATTTAGTCCTAACAGCTGAATGCTTTCAATTTATTAATTTAGCAGGTTTTGTGCAGTTTTTTTTTATATTTAAGTCTTATTTAATCCATTTACAGTAGGTTTTTTAAATTACTATCAAATGTGTCACTTTTGATAAAACAGTCTGGGCTTATTTGAATGCTGTTCCTTTTACTGCCATTGTTCTTGTCTAGTTCTGATGCAAACAAGTATTTTTTGTGTGCATAATGTTGTTTGAAGTAAAGTTTATGCTCATAATAGAATAGAAATCAAACTGCGAGTGCGTATAATTTAATGATGATTTAAATTTTTGAAACACATCCATACCCATGCAGGGCTTTATGAATCTGTCAGAAAGAGTTCACATTCTCACACAGTTTTATTTATGAAACTACACAGAGATTTATGCATCTGGCCTCCTTTTTACTAGGACGCAAATAAAAAGAGCGAGCAGACGAGATAACAGTGGAAACTGTAATAAAAGGTTTGCAGAATATTTTTAAAGCTGCCTGGATATAAATGTTTGAGCTGGTTTAATTTCTCACTGAAACATGGAGCTTAATGGGACGCAAAGTTGGCTCACATTTCCTCATCTTTCTTAGTTTATAGTTTCATTAATGCCAAAGGACAGGTGTATAACCTGACCCACAATGACCCACATCAAAACAACCATCAACACCAACAAGGACCCTCATCAGTATGCATACTGCAAGAACTGATCAACAGAGGACGCCATCTCCTCTGTGGTCCACACTGCTCTCACCTACCTGGAGCAGAAAGACTCTTATGTCCATATGTTCTTTGTGGACTTCACGTCTGCCTTCAACACCATGATCCCCCCAAACTCTGATGGACAAACCATTCACACTAGGACTAAGCCCCTCCATTTGCATCTGGGTACTTAACAAACAGACCACAGTCAGGATCCACAACTTCTCCTCCTCCACCATAATCCTCAGCACTGGCTCTCCTCAAGGATGTGTGTTGAGCCCTCTCCTGTTTACTCTGCTCACATGTGATTGTGCAGCCACCCATCCAGGCTGTCATATTGTAAAAATTTCAGATGATACAGCGGTGGAGGGATGCATCAGACACAACGATGAGTCCAGCTACAGGCAGGAGGTGGAACACCTGGAGAGCTGGTGCAAAGAAAATAACCTTCACATCAATGTGAAGAAGACCAAGGAGATAATTGTGGACTTCAGAAGGAACACACACACCCACAACCCCGTGAACATAAGAGGATCTGCAGTGGAAGTCAGATACAAGTAATGTACTTGGGTGTACACATGAACGATAACCTCAGCTGGGGCAACAACACCACCAGCCATACCTGTCAAGTTTTGGATTTAAAAATAAGGGAAATTTTCTGCCGGGTACGCAGAGCCATCCCACTAGCCCAGGGATCTGCAACCTTTATTCAAAAGAGCCATTTCTGCCCCTTTGTTCACTAAATTAAACGTTTCCGGAGCCACAATACCTGCTACAACTGGGATTCTCAACTGGTGGCCCACAGACCACTTTAAGTTTGTTAGAGGACAATTTTCTGACCTGTAGTTTTCTGGCCATTGTAAAGCTGAAAATATCTAATGATTTGTTGATATTTTTACATTTTAGACTAAAAAAGACCAGATTATCATAAAGAAGGAAAAATAATGTGATCTTTCCCAATTAAAAAATAAAATAATGAACTATGCAGGTCTAGGTAAATTATTTTAATTGTGGAAAAATTAAATATCCTACTTTGAATAAATAAAGTTAACTTATGTTTTACTCCTTCTATTAGTTCTAGTATTCACACATTTGCAAAGGAAAAGACAGGAAAAACTGCTAAAACTAGCCCTTTTTGTTGTTATAAGAACAAATATGCTGGTGAAGATTCTCAGTCGTCCAGGACATGATAAACCAAAAAGGCGTTCAATTCAAGATCAACTGGACTTTATTTGTAACAGAAGACGTTTCGCTTCTCATCCGAGAAGCTTTATCAATGTTACAAATAAAGTCCAGTTGATCTTGAATTGAACGCCTTTTTGATTTATAAGAACAAATAAAATTCAGTTTAAACTGTTCTAAGGAACTTGCAATAATTGGGTGTATCTGAAGCTAACGCATGCTTAAAGACAGCATTAGTCACACAGAACCTATTGCAGGCTTGATGACAAATTGATACCTTATGAAGATGACATTCTTGAGAAATCGATTTCTGCTTTAATCAAATAGCTGTTGCTGAGAAATGAGAAGGGTTAACGTGATATCAACACACAAGGAGTTATAGTTAGTTTTGATCAAAGCTTGGAAGAGCCGCTGCTGAGGGACCAAAGAGCCGCATGTGGCTCCAGAGCCGCAGGTTGCAGACCCCTGCACTAGCCCAACCAAAGTCCAGGACCCCTTACATTTTAAGACAGGTTTACAAGAAATCTAAAATAACTACCTATCAGCCTCTTTCAAACCAGTTATGTGATCACAATCTGATAGGCCTACCTTTGTGCTTGACGGATTTTTCATGCTGACGGACATCGTTCCTTCCCCCATGAGAGACACTAAAGTCGCAGTTACAAATCTTAAAAAACAGCCTGATCAAGAAAGGTCATCAGAGACTCTACTTCCTCAGGCAGCTGAGACGATCTGGTCTGAGAAGCTCAGTCCTCACCTCCTTCTACAGGTGTGCAGTGGAGAGCATCCTGTGCTCCAGCATCAACGTGTGGCATGGAGGCTGCACAGCTGCAGAAAGAAAAGCTCTGCAGAGAGTAGTGAAGGCTGCACAGAAGACTGTTGGAGTCAGCCTCCCCAGACATCTACACCTCCAGATGCAGGAAGAGAGCCACCTGCATCATGAAGGACCCCACTCACCCAGCACACACACTTTTTACCCCTCAGGCCTGAGGCTTAGGAGCATTAAGTGTAGAACCACTAGACTGAGGAACAGCTTCTACCCTGAGGCTGTTAGACTCATGAATACCTAACCAAAATAATCTGTGGGAAAATTACATAATGTTGCTGCTGATCTGTTTCATGTTGCTGTGTTCATTTGTACTCATTTGCTTACATAAACCGTGTTTCCATCTATTTTCATTTCGAATTTTGAGCTAATTTTTGAAATCTCGCAAATATGTAAATAAAAATTAATGCGAAGCAAAAGTGTTTCCATCAACTGGCTTGAATCGCATCTACCGGGCCACGCACAGCGTCATTACGTCAGACGTCAGCGTCATTACGTCAGACGTCAGCGTTACGCATGTCTACAGTAAACAGGAAGTAGCGGTTGAAAACAGAACCCGGCCACACATCTCATCAAAATGGAGAGAATATTTCAGGTATGTGTTGCTATCGGGCAAGTTGTATTTATTCTGTCATGCCAACTAGTTTTAGCGATGTTACATGTTGTCCGGAGCGGAAACAGCTGATCAGTCACATGACGTGAATGTTCGCTACGGCAGAACTGAGTCGGCAAATCTGTTTCCATCTGTCGTTTTGCGCATCAGCTCTGTTTCGAAACCCCCAAAAACCACCTCAAGCGAGCGTATCAACTTTTGAGCGAATTAGAGGAAGTTAACTCGAATTTTGCCATTTCCATTCAGCTTTTCTGATACGATGCTTCATAATGCGCATCTAGAAACCTTGATGGAAACACGGCTATAGACTGGGAAGCTCAGTCCTCACCTCCTGCTGCTGTTCGATGTAATGTTTTTATGATATTAGTGCTTAGTGTCTTTTTAGTTGATATTTTCTTATTTCATATCTTAGATCTTACGACTGTTTTTTTTTAAAACATTTTATTGTTGGATGTAACTGGGACCCTGTGTACATAATTTCATTCGCACCACATGTGGTGTCAATGACAATAAAGAATTTCTGACTCTCTGATAAGTAATTGACAGAAAAAAATCTTCAGATATCAACGTTTGACAGGAGAATTTTTTGTTTACTACATGTGTAATAATCACAAAATAAATGTACCGGTACTTTTTTCAAATATTATCTGACATTTTAAAATTAACCAGAATTTTTTTTGGCCTTCATAAAATAAAGAACATTTTTTTTAAACATTAACACAAGTCATGTTTAAACCAAATTGACTGCATCAAACAGGAACAGAAAATTAAACGTGAAGTGGTGGAAAAAAAGCAACATAGAACAGGAAAGTTCATGCTCAATAATCCAGGTACCTAATAATTCTCAGTTGGGTCATCTGGACAGTTTCTTTTTTATAGAAACGTTTCACCCTCCATGCAGAGGGCCTCATCAGTCAGAGGAGTTCCAGAAAACTGTTTCCCCACAAAGCAGTAAACACCTTCAGAAATCTCAAAAGTGAGACGTATTTCTTTAACATATCATTGAACATAATTCAACACAAAGCCCTTATAAAGGATTGAAAGGTAAAAATTCCTCCTTAGCTTCACAATACAGGTAGTCCCCGACTTACAAGCGAGTTCCGTTACAACGAGTTGCTCGTAACATGGAAATCTCATAATTCGGAACGGCCGCCACGTGTCTCGTAAGTCCGGAATTTTGCTCGTAAGTTGGAACGGTTTTGCTAGCGCGACTACAAACACTCGTTTTTCATCGAAAAACTGCTTACGAGTGCATAAAAATGATCGGAAACGTGTGTCCACATGTTTAGCTAACGAACTGTGGTGAAAAAACACAGAAAAACTCTGTATTTTTTGCGTTTTTTCCAAAAATTCGCCAGCTCGTAAGTCCGGAACCTCGTAGGTCAGAGCGCTCGTAAGTCGGGGACTACCTGTAGTTTGGTCTGGCCTCTCATGACCTGTACGTTTGTCTCAGTTTTAAGAAGCAGCAGAGCTCAGCTGAGGGATTACTTTGAAAAGTTTAAAACAACGGTTGTATCAGACACATCTCTGCCTGAGCTGTGGAGTTAATGCAGAAAGAAATAAGAGCCGTTCATTATAATTCATGTGATTTGGCTGTAAATAAGTTTTAATGACACTAATTGAATGAAACAATATCAGATTTGTATGCCTTGATATGTACCCCACCAAATTCACTCAAGATTTATTTAGACAGGTTAATCCAATTGAGCCTCGAGGACTCATTTACAAGAGAGACCTGATTTCTGAACAAAGAGTGATGACACCAATGGATAACGATGACAACAATAGACAGTCATAAAATAGGCATACAATTTTAAGTCTCTCTCTCTCTCTCTCTCTCTCTC
>JBBPBX010001816.1:0-10115 GCA_038048925.1 Garcialebias charrua | reverse complement strand
CTCAAGTCGAAACAAAATAGCAACCAAAAGGACAACCAAGAGGTGTAGCAAAAAACAGCTAGATCACAAGGCGTTTTAGAAAACTAAAAACAGGAACATGTCTGCATTGGCTTTTGTCAGGTACTTAACAGGGTTTTAAAGTCACTTAGGTCGAGAGCTTCAGATCTTTTTTCAAGATATTCCAGGAAACAGGGGCAGCATAGGAGAAGGCCCTTTTGCTTAGTTCAGACCTTCCTGAGGGAACACTGCATTTAATAATGTCCTGAGATCGCACGCTGTAACTGCACTTGCGCAGAGACATGTAGGAGGAGATGTATGAAAGCAGAAGACCGAGAAGTGATTTAAAGGACAACACCCACCGTGACAGTAACAATTCACCATATTGGACAATTATTGTAGTAGAATATGATGTCTATTTTCATTTTTGCATTTGGGCCAGGCGAGTATAAAAAAACAAACAAAAAACCAACGGAGTCCCGGAAATCCGGCCGAAGATTGCCAAAGACATCAATACAGGCTCCACTCAGAAGGCAGGAGTTGTTATGATCCAGCGTGGTGTGGGAGGGGGTGAGTCCAATGGTGCAGACGGACACTCAGAGACACGAGGTAAAAAGTCAAAAAGCTTTAATAACAAAAACTCAAGAGCTCAACTGTGGCTTAATACAAAAACTTCAACATGACGAGTTGTACTCACAAAAACCAAGGAGCTGCAAAAACACGACACACCAGGGTAGGAAGATGAATGGCCCGACAAAGACATGCACACAAATGCAAACTTATATACACAGCCTAATTACCTAAATCATACACACCTGAGACAGACAACATGCAAGACAAGGTGATGGGCGGAAGGAGACGACCACCAGAGGGAGCCACATCCTTACAGTACCTCCCCCTCAAAGACGCCCCCAGGCGTCCCCAAGGAACACCCCCAACAACCAGGGCGGGCACGAAGGAGAACACAGGGACAGGGGAACAGGACAAGGGACAAAAAGCAAAACACAAAGCCAAACTTGCAAAAACCTAAACCAGACCTAAACACAGACTAAACCCAGGAAACTAACAAGCGCCAAAACGTCAAACGTAGAAACGTCGGACGGAGTGACGTCATCGGACGTAGCGACGTCATCGACGCAGCGACGTCATCGACGTGGAGACCCTCCATCGATGCGGAGGCGTCGGAAGAGCGAGGACCCTCTGCAGCAGTGATGTCACCGGCGCGAGGACCCTCCGAAGACAGTAGAGGCGTCACCTGGCGCGGGAAACCCCTGCAGACGTCGAGGCTTCAGCGGCGTGAGGACCCTCCGAAGCGAGTAGAGGCGTCGTCAGCGCGTGAACCCCCTGTAGACGCCGAGGCATCAGCGGCGCGAGCACCCACGAAGCAGAGGCGTCACCAGCGCGGAGACCCTCCGAAGAACAGTAGAGGCGTCATCAGCGGCGCAGGGACCCAAGGCGTAGAGGCGACAGCGGCGCAGGACCTCTGCAGACGGCGAAACCTCAGCGGCGCGCTCCGGGACCAGACGGCAAAGAAAAAACAGAACGAGCAGGTGAGAAAAATAAAGTCTGAACTGGGTTTGATACATGTACTGATGAGAACAGAGACTGCAGGAGGTGGAAAAACTAACGGAGACTGCAGAAGGCATAAGAGCGGCCGCAGGAACTGCAGCTGCAGGGACCACGTTTGTGACGGCTGCTCCCTTCGAGCGGAAACCGTCACCTTCTGCCTCTGGAAGATCCGCCCGCTGGACTCACTGTTTATGGTCGGGCCATTACTGTTATGATCCAGCGTGGTGTGGGAGGGGGTGAGTCCAATGGTGCAGACAGACACTCAGAGACACGAGGTAAAAAGTCAAAAAGCTTTAATAACAAAAACTCAAGAGCTCAACTGTGGCTTAATACAAAAACTTCAACATGACGAGTTGTACTCACAAAAACCAAGGAGCTGCAAAAACACGACACACCAGGGTAGGAAGATGAATGGCCCGACAAAGATATGCACACAAATGCAAACATATACACAGCCTAATTACCTAAATCATACACACCTGAGACAGACAACATGCAAGACAAGGTGATGGGCGGAAGGAGACGACCACCAGAGGGAGCCACATCCTTACAGGAGTGAGTTCGCAATGGAGGCTTATGAGAGTGAGAGCCGCGGATCAGCGCTCAGAATATGATAGACATCAGTGTGCGACCACAGCAGGCAGATTTATTAACAAGGGAATATTAAAAATGTTTCGCTTTTTTTCCCCTCTCTCTCTCTGAGCAACGGAGGAGATGGTGCTGTCTGTGCGCGCACGCTGACGTGCAGCCAGCTGTACATTTATTACTGAGGAAATATTAAAAATGACACAACACGACTACTTGTAAAAGTTACTTTCGCTTTTATTTCCTCCTCTCTGAGCATCGGTGGTGCTGTCTCTGCGCGCGCTGATCACTGCAGCCAGCTGTACATTTATTACTGAGGAAATATTAAAAATGACACGGCAACTTGTACACGTCTGACGTCTGTCCCACAATAAATACGTTGCGGTCCAGCTCAGCTCCACGCCTCTTTTGGAGCTGCGCTCCGGCTTCATTTCTGAACAAGTTTATTTGAGCGGGACCTACCCGCATTCAACTGTTGTCTTATGAATGACCCGAGGAGGATTAAAGCCGGACTGGTCTGTGCGGGAATAGCGCGGGTTTGGCTTATGAAAGGGGTAAAAAGTCGAGCCGGCTTCATGAGGAAATTAATTAATTTGTCGCGAGCGAACGAATTATTAGTGTCCTACATGGATGTGCGACCTCTAAATATTTCCTGGTACAGTTGTGGGTACAACTGGACCAGCGCTCTGTTTTTATTTATTTTTTAGAACTTTTTAATAAGATATAACACCGCTGCAATAATGAAGCTACGTTGATGCATGCTTGTTATAACTCCGCATGCATTCAAGGCGGATACTTCAGTGACGTCAATGCCCATAAATGGAGAGGGGCAGATTTTCCCGGAGCTGCTGCTAAAAACTGCTAAAAAACATGAAATAACACATTTAGCGTTATTTCTCTACAATATAAATAAACGCTCCTGTTTCATTATTTAATTAACTACTAAATATTAATGGTGATGCAATTTGAAAACATGGTGGGTCATGTCCTTTAAAGATGAAAATGTACCAATGGAAGAGTCTGCGTGAAGTTAATGATGACCAGTTAATCAGTGATCCTCTGCTTGTTTATAAACTGGTCAATACAGGGCTAGTAATCTGCTAAAGTCTTGAGTTTTCTGTCATTACTTTTTGTTTCCAAGGGTCCAGACTTTATTTTAATATTTTGAAGTGATCTGAACATTTTTCTATACATTTTATTAGGGTTTTGACAGTTTTTTTGTTGTTGTTTATTCTGAGTCCAGTATGAGATCTATTTTAGAAAAATGTTTTTGTTTTGGCACGCCTTTTAAGTGTAACCCATAGTTAATTTGGACATATTTTATCTTTTGGTTGTCCGCTTCTTCAGGGGTCGCCACAGTGAGTGAACTTGCACTAAGACTTGCAATAGTTTTTACGCTGAACGCCCTTCCTGTCACAACCACAGACCACTGAGCTGCCTCAGCAGGCTGAAAATCTGGGTGCCTAGGGGGGCAGATGGGGGTTAAGGGCCTTGCTCAAGCTCCCAAACTGGGGTCAAACTGGCAGCCTTCCAATCACAACCTCGCCCTCTCTAACTTCTGTTCCACCACTCCCCTAATAATTTACATGGACATATACAGGTGCTTCTGTGCTGCCTGTCCTATTGGACCTTACATCTGCTTTTGACACCATCGACCATGAGATCCTCATTGCTAGGTTGGAGCAGTGGGTGGGCATCACAGGGTCAGCCCTCAATTGGTTCAGATCCTACCTCGCTGACAGATCCTTTTGTGTTTCCATCAAAGATTTTAGTTCTGCAGCGGCAGCACTTAAATGGGGGGTTCCGCAGGGGTCCATCCTGGGTCCTCTCCTATTCTCTTTATACCTGCTGCCACTTGGTGCTATTTTCCGGAAACACAACATACCTTTTCACTTCTATGCTGATGACTGTCAAATTTACTTCCCCCTAAGACACAATGGTACATGCTCTATTCAACCTCTGCTCGACTGCCTGGCTGACATCAGGGACTGGATGGCTTTAAATTTCTTAAGTTTCAATGATAAGAAGTCTGAAGTCATGTTGTTCCCTCCCAATGACACAATCTCAAACCACTGCATTGACCTTTCTGCTCTACCCCTGTCAGAAAACCAAAGAGTCACAAATCTGGGAGTGATAATGGATCCTTCCATGAAACTCAGCAGTCATGTAAACATGATTGTTAAATCCTGTTTTTTCCAGCTGAGGCGACTGTCTAAGCTGAAACCCATATTGTCCAAAAATAACCTGGAGACAGTAATTCACGCATTTATTACATCTAGGCTTGATTACTGCAATTCCCTCGTTTGGTATCAGTCAGACCACCATTGCACGACTACAACTGGTCCAGAATGCAGCAGCCCGATTATTAACCAGTACTGGCAAAAGAGAGAACATTTCACCAGTTTTGGCCTCCCTGCACTGGCTACCGGTTGTGACCCTGGGTGTGAGTGAGACAGGTCCCTCTTGTAAATGAGTCCCCGTGGCTCAACGAGGCTAGCCTGTATAAATAAAGGTTGAATGAATGAATGAAAGTATTCTGTGCAAAATCATTTTAGGGAACACTGTTGTTGAGTTTTTGTATTTTAGATGTGGCAACACTAGAGTCTTTGAATCAATTTAGTTTATGTGTTTACAGCGGGAGGAGAGTGAGTGTAATGTTTCTTTTATCAGGATGTCCAAAAAACTAATTATAATTTTTGTCTTTGAACACAGCGATCAAGGCTCACTCGCCAGTCAGAGGCAGAGTGGGGGGTCATAGATGCCATCTCACTGTTGTTGTCCCAGGTTGCAGAGCGAGAAGGGGGAATTGGAAAAACCCTACATCCATTCATCTGTCTATTCATCCGTTCATGTTTTTAATATAATAACTTGAAAAGTAGTTGAGATATTGACTTCCATTTTTGTGTGTGGCTATATCTAGTCATAAGAAATGTTCCTTCTGAAAATTGGCTTGCCAGGTGAAAATCCCAGATGGCTGCACCCCTAAATGTCCGTCCATGTTGTGATAGGTCTAACGAACATTAAGACAAGCTGCAGTCTGTAACTTTTCTAACAATATATTTTTAACATATTTCTTCACTCTGTCACTATCTCCTGACAGACTGATATTAGACAAGTAATCTCTGAAAAAAACTATAGTCCCCTTGCTTCTCCAGGTGGTAAATAAGCATTTCTAAAAAGCCACAGTGACCCGCCGTTAACCAGCCAATAAAAACAGAGCTTCTCACTTCTCATGCTCCTAATCCACGCCCCCACCTGTCCCAGCCCGCAGTGGACGTGCACGTTCTCGTTCAAAGGACTGCAAAGCGATTCAGAATTGTTTTGTATGTGACACAAATGTATTAAATTCCCCTTCTTCATCCCTGATATGGACTTTTTTTTTTGCCAAAGTCAAGTGATCGCTTCCTCCTCCACTGACTCCATGACTGATCATGAGGAAATGAATGAATTTGTCACGAGCGAATTAAACTCGGGATGAACGTGGCTGTGCGAGGCTCTCCAGATTTCCTGGTGTTCTGGTGTGCTGGACCAGCGCTCCATGTTTTTATTTTATTTTTTAGAACATTTTATTAACATATAAACACAGAAAATCGCAGCGGCTGACAGGACATGCAGTGGAGGCGGAGCTGAGCTGAAGTTCAGCCAAGAGCAAGGGGGAGCAGAGCCATATATGGCTCTGAGGGGGAGGGACCAGAAACATGTCTCTGTTCAAAATTTTTCTAAGTTCTAGCGTGCTCAAAAAACTGCAGACTGCACCTTTAAGTGAAGTACTGACTTTTTTCATTCATTCATTCATTCAACCTTTATTTATACAGGCTAGCCTCGTTGAGTCACGGGGACTCATTTACAAGAGGGACCTGTCTCACTCACACCAAACAACCATCCACTCTCACACTCACACCTAGGGTCAATTTAGAGTCACCAATCAGCCTAACAAGCATGTTTTTTGGTCTGTGGGAGGAAACCGGAGTACCCGGAGGAAACCCACGCATGCACGGGGAGAACATGCAAACTCCACCCAGAAAGGCCCCGGACCGGGATTTGAACCGGCAACCTTCTCGCTGAGAGGCAGCAGCTCTACCAGTTGTGCCACCGTGCTGCCCATTATATATATAGACCTCCAGGGTTGAATGAATATAGACTTCAATTTGATATGTGGCTAGATCTAGGCATATGAAAGTTTCCTTTCAAAAACTGGATGGAGATGTCAAAATCCAAGATAATAATAATAATAATAATAATAATAATAATAATAATAATAATAATAATAATAATAATGAATTCAATTTATAACGCACTTTTCATTAGTGAAAATCTCAAAGTGCTACACACATTGAATGCTACACACATTCATACACCGGTAGCGGCAGACTACCATGCAAGGTGCTTTCCAGTCCTACCGGGAGCAACTTACATGTATATTTGTTAACATTTTCAGGTGGAAAACTAAGAAAAGTGACTTGCCTACTTCCATTTCGGTATGCAGCAGCATCAATGTGTAAGAAATCAAAAATTGGGTCAGCCGAGTCAAAATTCAACATGGCCACCACCATTTATATACAAATGTACAGTAAATATAAACCAACCACCCATTTCATTTGACAAAACCATATATGTTTATGTTTATATTTATTAAATTTGTTCATTTTTTTTTTACAAAAGAAACAATACAAGACAATCCCATAAATGATAATGTACAAAATATAAAAAAATGAAAGGTAGCAGAAAGAAGAATAAATCTTATTATATCTGCCCCTTTTTTCCAACAATCAGATTAAACAATAATAATCTTCAACCAACAGTACAAAATGACTAACTCTTTCTAATTTTCTAACTAATACAATACACATTACGCTATTTCATATTTTTTTTAACACATTCGTTTTGATCATTTTCTTAAATGTAAACATTGACTTGGCATTTTTAACTACATTCTCCAAGCCATTCCATAATCTAATTCCCTGGATTGAGGTAGAACGTCCCTTCAAACTAGTTCTGAATTGTGGTTTTACAAACATCTCTGTCCCCTTAAGATTATAACAACTTTGTCTTTTAACAAAATGCATTTGGATATTTAAAGGTAATGCATTATTTTGAGCCCTATACATAACTGATAAAATATTATAGTCTACCAAATCATGGAACTTCAATAACTTCAGTTGATAAAATAATGTACTTGATGGATGACGGTAATGTTTTCTAGTGATAATTCTTACAGCTCTTTTCTGTAATACAAAAATAGGTTATATTTCATGCAGGCTGTCGCCCTTTAAGCCACGCCCTAGTGGGTTTACCCCTGCGCTTCGCGCCAATCACTGAAGACTTCTAGTCCACGCCCACCTGCCGTGGGCCCCGCCTCGGTCTGCTATATAATCTGTTGCTGACCGAGAATCGGCTCCCTAAAAATTTTCACGCCATATTACAGAAGATTTCTTTCTAAGATGGATTCCAGAAGATCCTTAGGAAATGCACAGGATGCAAGCATCTTGCCTGCGAGATGTGCCTTGGACCCGAACATGCACAGCAGGCAGTGGTTCAGCACCCGGAGTGTCTCGCCTGCCAGCTCCTGTCTGAGGACTACAAGGAGCTCCGGTTCGACCTCGTTGGCCGCATGGCAGCGGAGGCTCAGCCGATGGTGGTCGCTTCCCCCCCTCCCTGTGGTTCAAGGAGAAGGGGGGTTACACGTCCACGGGGGTAGCTAGCGAGGCCGACCTGTCCCCCGCTGGGGGTTCAGGTCCGGTCTCACCCTTCATTCCCCAGCTGGAAGGTGCTAGCAGTCGTGTTGCCCCACTTCTCTGAAGTGCGTGGAACCGATCCTACCCCCCACCGAGGGAGAAGCCGTGGTGGGCATGGCCCCCACGACCAACGTGCAGGTACCAGCCTGCCCGCCAGCAGATCTGGACCCAGTGACCTGCAAGCTTTGACACGGAGGGGTCATGCAGCAGCAGGGCACCGTCTGCTGCAGGTGAGGGACAGCCGGAGCCCGACACAGTCGAGCAGGGTCCTCACATCAACATGGCCAACGCGCTGCTCGACATCATCAGGTGGGCAGCGGATGTGCACCATGACGGTCCCTGAAGGCACCACACAGGCGTCTTCAACGCCGCTCCTGGCTGGACCTTCCACTACGATGCTGGTGAACCAGGCGCAGATGCCCTGGCCGTGTGTCCCGGACATCCTCTCCCTGCTGCAGGCAGAGAGTGGAGCAGAGCTCGTCCGCGTGTTTTTGGACTGAAAGCCACAAAACATGTGGGGAAGCCCGTCACACCGCCCGCACCTGCAGGTCAGTTCGCCACAAAGATGCAGGAACGCATCCACAGGTGTGCTTCTCAGGTTGGTGCGCGGTAAATAACATTGCGCACCTGGCGCTCGGAGTCGGGCGGGAGCTGACGCACGAGAAGGCTGGAGCAGCTCTCGAAGCGGTCACCAACCTGTGCGGGGCACTGCGACCTGCTCTGCTCGGATCACAGCGTGGGCCACGCTGCTCCAACAAGTCTGCTCAAACTGTCTCCCTCAGTCACGGAGAAAGTTTTAATGCAGGGGCCGATCTCAACACAGGGTCTGTTCAGTGAGCACTACCAGACCGTGTTCAAGCAGCTGCGCTCATCCACGGACGCGCTCCAGCAGGTGAGAAAAAACCGCAGCGTGCAGAGACTTTCATCCCCGTCACAGACCTTCGCTGTGCCCCCAGCTCCGTCCAGAGGACACCCGGCTCACTATTACCAGCGGGCCGGGAGCTCCAGAGGAAGGGGTCGCCAGCAGACCCCATGGGCCAGCCAGCACCACAGTGCTAAAGGAGACATGTTTTACAAAGTGACGGAGTGGAGGGGATGAGTTCAGCAGTTTTTTTGTTCTCTGACAATAAAGATTCTGTCTTTGAAAACAGTGTGTGTTATTCAGACATGCTGGTTGCCTCTTCCGAGGTCCGTGTGCGGCTGCACGCATCTCAATGTTCGTGCAGTACAAACAAAACAAATTCTTTCACACAAAGCAGAGCTACGACTGGTTTCGATGTTCCCCCGTAACCACTCCAGCCCCGCCTCCCCACGCGAAGACGGGGGCATGTGTACGTGACTGCCTGCAGGCACACAGCGATGCACTGCACAGTCATGTCAGACAAACATCTGCACTTGTTAACACAGTTAACTTTCATAAGCCTGGCCTGGACACATGGTTCCAGCCAGGACATTTCTGTCTCTTCAACATCGAGTCAAGCCACAGGTAATGTCTATGAACCGTCTCAGAAAAGACGTCTCTCATGCTCACATGATTCAAACGTGTGTCAGTGCTGCACCCGTGAGGTGACATGCAGTAAACGTCTCTTTTCAGACCAGCCTCCCTTGGGCCACCGTGGACTCTGTCCACTTGGCGGCAATAGAGGCCAAATTATGTCTACCCAGGCAGCAGAACAAGATGGCTGCCCCCTTGACAGATCACAGAGCGGTTTGGCTGCAAACTTGCTCTCTGAACAAATGGTTGCGGCGTCTGGTTCGCGACGTTTACACTCTGCAGTTTGTAATGACACCGCCCAGGTTCAACTGAGTTTTGGAGACGAAGCTCTCGTCCCCTGCACAGGGGGCGGCGCTGAGATTGGAACTACAGGAACTTTCGGCGAATTACGTCATTTCCGGGGTTCCTTCGGACGACGAAATGAACGGGTTTTATCCATAATATCTCCTAGTTTCCAAGAAATCAAGGGATCTCAGTACGATTTACCCTTGTCTATTTTCAACGACTGCATTATGAAACGTCCTTTTCATATTTTAACATTGAAGCGTGTTCTCGGAAACGTGACGTCAGGGGACTGGATGGTACTAATCGATCTCGGAGACGATTATCGTCCCAAAACACAGGAAGTTCCTCAGGTTTACCTTTCAGGGAACCTGTTACGAGTTCAATCGCCTACCATACGGGTATGCGCTTGCGTCGCTGACTTACGAAGGTCGTCGAAGCAGCGTTACAAA
>JBBPBX010001815.1:72262-97420 GCA_038048925.1 Garcialebias charrua | reverse complement strand
GAAATTCAACAGACCACAAGGGGGCAGAGCCACATATGGCTCTGAGGGGGAGGGATCAGAATGCTTTGCTTGTTGAAAATATTTCTAAGTGCTGCAGTTCTACAGAAACTGCATACTGAACCTTTAAAATACTAGCTCAGAGTTTAAAATACTAGCTCAGAGTATAAAATATCAGCTCAGAGTTTAAAATACTAGCTCAGAGTTTAAAATACTAGCTCAAAGTTTAAAATACCAGCTCAGAGTTTAAAATACCAGCTCAGAGTATAAAATACCAGCTCAAAGTTTAAAATACTAGCTCAAAGTTTAAAATACCAGCTCAAAGTTTAAAATACTATCTCAAAGTTTAAAATACCAGCTCAAAGTTTAAAATACCAGCTCAAAGTTTAAAATACTAGCTCAAAGTTTAAAATACCAGCTCAGAGTTTAAAATACTAGCTCAGAGTTTAAAATACTAGCTCAGAGTTTAAAATACTAGCTCAGAGCTTAAAATACCAGCTCAGAGTTTAAAATACTAGCTCAGAGTTTAAAATACTAGCTCAGAGTTTAAAATACTAGCTCAGAGCTTAAAATACTAGCTCAGAGTTTAAAATACCAGCTCAAAGTTTATAATACTAGTTCAAAGTTTAAAATACTAGCTCAAAGTTTAAAATACCAGCTCAAAGTTTATAATACTAGTTTAAAATCCTAGTTCAAAGTTTAAAATACTAGCTCAAAGTTTAAAATACCAGCTCAAAATTTAAAATACCAGCTCAAAGTTTAAAATACCAGCTCAAAATTTAAAATACCAGCTCAGAGTTTAAAATACCAGCTCAAAATTTAAAATACTAGCTCAGAGTTTAAAATACCAGCTCAGAGTTTAAAATACCAGCTCAAAGTTTAAAATACCAGCTCAAAGTTTAAAATACCAGCTCAGAGTTTAAAATACCAGCTCAGAGTTTAAAATACTAGTTCAAAGTTTAAAATACCAACTCAAAGTTTAAAATACCAGCTCAAAGTTTAAAATACCAGCTCAGAGTTTAAAATACTAGTTCAAAGTTTAAAATACCAGCTCAAAGTTTAAAATACCAGCTCAAAGTTTAAAATACCAGCTCAGAGTTTAAAATACTAGCTCAGAGTTTAAAATACCAGCTCAGAGTTTAAAATACTAGCTCAGAGTTTAAAATACTAGTTCAAAGTTTAAAATACCAGCTCAAAGTTTAAAATACCAGCTCAAAATTTAAAATACCAGCTCAGAGTTTAAAATACCAGCTCAAAATTTAAAATACCAGCTCAAAGTTTAAAATACCAGCTCAAAATTTAAAATACTAGCTCAGAGTTTAAAATACCAACTCAAAGTTTAAAATACCAGCTCAAAGTTGAAAATACCTGTTCAAAGTTTAAAATACCTGTTCAAAGTTTAAAATACAGTACCAGCTCAAAGTTTATAATACTAGTTCAGAGTTTATAATACTAGTTCAAAGTTTATAATACTAGTTCAAAGTTTAAAATACCAGCTCAAAGTTTATAATACTAGTTCAAAGTTTATAATACTAGTTCAAAGTTTATAATAGTAGTTCAAAGTTTATAATAGTAGTTCAAAGTTTAAAATACTAGCTCAAAGTTTAAAATACCAACTCAAAGTTTAAAATACCAGCTCAAAGTTTAAAATACCAGTTCAAAGTTTAAAATACCTGTTTAAAATACAGTACCAGCTCAAAGTTTATAATACTAGTTCAAAGTTTATAATACTAGTTCAAAGTTTATAATACTAGTTCAAAGTTTAAAATACTAGCTTAAAGTTTATAATACTAGTTCAAAGTTTATAATACTAGTTCAAAGTTTATAATACTAGTTCAAAGTTTATAATAGTAGTTCAAAGTTTAAAATACTAGCTCAAAGTTTAAAATACTAGCTCAAAGTTTAAAATACTAGTTCAAAGTTTATAATACTAGTTCAAAGTTTAAAATACTAGCTCAAAGTTTAAAATACCAGCTCAAAGTTTATAATACTAGTTTAAAATACTAGTTCAAAGTTTAAAATACTAGCTCAAAGTTTATAATACTAGTTCAAAGTTTATACTAATTCAAAGTTTATAATACTAGTTCAAAGTTTATAATACTAGTTCAAAGTTTAAAATACTAGCTCAAAGTTTAAAATACCAGCTCAAAGTTTATAATCCTAGTTTAAAATACTAGCTCAAAGTTTATAATACTAGTTCAAAGTTTAAAATACTAGCTCAAAGTTTAAAATACCAGCTCAAAGTTTATAATCCTAGTTTAAAATACTAGTTCAAAGTTTAAAATACTAGCTCAAAGTTTAAAATACTAGCTCAGTTTGGATTCTAAATCCTTTTTTCCTGACCTGAATAGATCAAATCAGTTTCCCTGGACTCCCTGAACAGATTCATGAAGCTTCTTACAGAACATCTACAGACTCGAGGAGTTTCAGTGGACGGATGATTCATAACAAACACAAGAACAGATCTGCGCCTCCTCTGGAGATATGAGGGTGAAGGAGGCGCTGAAAGGAGGTGTTGGACTCACAGTCTGGTCCTGAATGTTTCCTTTACAGAGAACAATCTTCAGACCTTCAGGCGTGACCTGCTCCATCCTTCCTGAACTGAAACCAACCAGAGCAGGAGCGACGTCAGTCGGGTCAACAGAACCACAGCCGACGTGTCTGAGCTTGTTTCTCACGTTTGCAGAAAAGAAACTGAATTATTTTATTTTTATCTGAACTGTGATGAACGCAGCAGACCATGAAGGAGACACCATCACATCTTACCCTCCATACTGGTTGGGTCCCCTCAGCCCTCCTCTGTTAGTCTGAAAGCTTCCTGGAAATCTTCCTCCTCCTTCTGCTCCTCTTCCTCCTCCTTCTGCTCCTTTTCCTCCTCCTCCTGTTCCTCTTCCTCCTCCTTCTACTCCTCTTCCTGCTCCTTCTGCTCCTCTTCCTGCTCCTTCTGCTCCTCTTCCTGCTCCTGCAGCTCCTCTTACACCGAACCGTTGTCCTCTGGGGGACTGACTCTGACCGAGACCTTTCCCTCGACCCTTCTGATGTCCACTAGGGGGCAACAGTACACGTCAGGTACAGTCTGATTGATCTGCAACTGATTATCTAACTGATCAGACGAGAAATGATCTTTTCAACACTTTGGATTCTAAATAATAAATTAACTACTTAACCAAAGAACATGTTGTTAAACTTCTTACCCTGCAGCTCCTTTGTTCTTCTTGCTCGTCTGCTGTGGGACCGTCATGATGGGACCGAGGTCGGTGAACTCTGCCTTGACAGCTGCCGCCATGATCCGGACGGTGCCGTCGTTGTTGTCGACTAGGTGAACCTCGGTTAGTGAGCCCGGGCCTTGTGGGCCGTCGCAGTACTCTCGTACTGCACCGGCTATGGTCTCAGCGCAGAGAGGAACGGGGAAGCCGAACACGCCGGAGCTGATGGCCGGCAGGGCGATGCTGGAGCAGTTGTTCGCCTCGGCTTGTCTCAGGCTTTCTTTAACGGCAGACTTCAGACGTGACACTGATGTCTTTTTGTCGCTGTCAGAGTACCGTGGACCGACCGCATGGACCACAAACTTGCAGGGCAGATTGCATGCATCGGTTGTGATGGCATCACCTGGGCGTAGGTAACCATTTTTAGCAACATAGTCATTGCTGATCTCCTGCAGCTGTGGTCCTGCAGCCCTGAGCAGAGCCAGAGCCAAGCCGCCGATATGCTGCAGCTCCTCGTTAGCGGCGTTCACCACAGCGTCGACATTAAAGCTGCAGATATCTGCCTTACTGACGCAAACAAGAACCCCACCGGATGTCTGCACTTTGCAGTAGCATTGGCTGGCCTCTTCATCATGGTCCTCCTCCTCTTCTTCTTGAATCTCCGGCTGAAGCATCACCACGCAGCTCAAGTCGGACAATAGTGAGTTCAGAATGTAGCTTCCTTGGGACTGGAAATACTTCTTAGCTCCAGGTTTGTCCACGGTTAAGGTGTCAGCAGAGAGAGCCGCTACCAGCTCCTGAAAACTGGACTTAGCTTTCTGGACGTGAAGACGAGCCCCGCTGAGGATGATCTTAGGTCTTTCTGGATCAAAAAAGACTGACACGTCATTGTCTTTGGAAATGCTCAAGTAAAGTTCTGTTTGCTTCTTCTCAACAAACTGAACCACAGCACAGGACTGGACCCGGACAGCTTCTTGTACCTGAGAGTAGTTTCCAATGAACTCCTTCAGACTACGGCTGACCTCGTTCACTGGATTCACAAAGCCGGCCACCGTTACTCTGGCTCCTCTCCCTGGCTGCGTCCAGATGATCACTGTTTTATTGTTGGAGCAGTTGTATGTATCTAGCAGCTCTTTGTTCAGGTCCACCCAGCTCTGAAGGTTCATAACCTTCTGGTCTTCCACATTGAAGTTATCCACTAATAACGTTACCTTCAGCTTACCGTCTGCATCGGTAAGGGCTTGGTCAGAACTCCCCAGCAGGGTGAGCGCTTTGCCATCAACAGAGTAGATGGCACTGATGCCCTGAGACGTGAACAGTTTCTCTGACATGTCCTTGGGATCCATTGTCCTCAGGTATTCTACAAGGCCTTGAGGGACATTCAGCTTTCTAGTCTTTAGATTTGCACTCCTTTCTAAGATCCATGCTTTGGCCTTGTACACTTCTTCAGGGAGTCCTTTGATGGTCAACCTCTCTGCTCGTTCATTGTACGACAGGTTCAGCTCAGAGGAGATGTCTGAGGCAGCTTTCAGCAGCCCTTCCTGCTTCAGGATGTAGAACCTCGCAGGAGGGATCATCATCATCTCGGACAGCCCTTTGGTCTGCCGCTCGATGAGACCTTTTGCTTTGAGAACGATGTTCTCCACAGGGGCCCTGATTTTCTTCATATCATCGGCTCGACCAGCGACAATTAGAACCTCTCTGGATGCATCAAAGACCGGGACGGCATCTTGGTTCACAACCGAACGGACATCTTTCTCCGCAGCTTTCCATGCATCAACATTCAAGTCACACTCGAAGGCCGAGTACTGAGACATCAGGTGACGGAAAGCCTCCAGAGCAGTCTGCTTCCAAGAATCTACAATCTGAGCTGTCAGACTGTTCTGCCTCAAAAAGCTGGGCAGTGGGCGGAGCTTCACTTCAGGGTCATCCAGCTCTATGCTGCAGAAGTGCGGGCGCATCTGATGGTTGAGGCTTTTCAACAGTTTCTTCCTCAGGAGGAACTTCCAGATGGCGTGGTGCACCTTCTCCGTGAAGGCTTCGGGAATCTTCCACGCAGGGCGCTCTTTACCGTACAAGGCGGTTCCCAGGGACTCATAGTACAGGTACACCTTGACAGGGATGGACCGCATCACGTGATCTTCTTTCACACAAATGCTTTCCACAACTGGAGAAAAAGAGGAAACAGGAAGCTGAAGGTGAGTGGAGCTGCAGGGATTTTCGACCGAAGTGGATCCGTTTCATCTTTAATGTGGAAAAACTCGTTCAGTCGGTTCAATAAACAGATTTATGGTCAACAACGTCTCGTCTAAAGCCAGAATCTGACCAGGCTGCGACTGTCAAAGACCTGTTTTCACGTGCACCACTTGTAAAACTATTGTTGGGCGTGCACATTGATCACAGCCGTCCCACATTTATGACTGATCTGGAACTGCAGACCAGTAGACCTGTTCCAGTTCTTCACAGAACTGTTTGGTCTTTAGGCCTGGAGGTTTGAGGCTGCAACCTCAAATGTTTCCTGTCAGAGAAGACCTCCTGCCACAGGAGAGCTCCTGTCAGAGGAGACCTCCTGCCGGAGGAAACCTCCTGCCAGAGGAGACCTCCTGCCAGAGGAAACCTGTCAGAGGAGACCTCCTGCCAGAACTCCTGTCAGAGAGACCTCCTGCCAGAAGAGACCTCCTGTCAGAGGAGACCTCCTGCCAGAAGAGACCTCCTGTCAGAGGATACCTCCTTCCAGAGGAGACCTCCTGTCAGAGGAGACCTCCTGCCAGAAGAGACCTCATGTCAGAGGAGACCTCCTGCCAGAAGAGACCTCCTGCCAGAGGAGACCTCCTATCAGAAGAGACCTCCTATCAGAAGAGACCTCCTATCAGAGGAGACCTCCTGTCAGAAGAGACCTCCTATCAGAAGAGACCTCCTGCCAGAGGAGACCTCCTATCAGAGGAGACCTCCTGTCAGAAGAGACCTCCTATCAGAAGAGACCTCCTGTCAGAGGAGACCTCCTGTCAGAAGAGACCTCATATCAGAAGAGACCTCCTGTCAGAAGAGACCTCCTGCCAGAAGAGACCTCCTGTCAGAGGATACCTCTTGTCAGAGGATACCTCCTGTCAGAGGATACCTCCTTCCAGAGGAGACCTCCTGTCAGAGGAGACCTCCTGCCAGAGGAGACCTCATGTCAGAGGAGACCTCCTGCCAGAAGAGACCTCCTGCCAGAGGAGACCTCCTATCAGAAGAGACCTCCTGTCAGAAGAGACCTCCTGTCAGAAGAGACCTCCTGTCAGAAGAGACCTCCTATCAGAAGAGACCTCCTGTCAGAGGATACCTCCTGTCAGAAGAGACCTCCTGTCAGAAGAGACCTCCTTCCAGAGGAGACCTCCTGTCAGAGGAGACCTCCTGCTAGAGGAGACCTCCTGCCAGAGGAGACCTCCTGCCAGAGGAGACCTCCTGCTAGAGGAGACCTCCTGTCAGAGGAGACCTCCTGTCAGAGGAGACCTCCTGTCAGAGGAGACCTCCTGCCAGAGGAGACCTCCTATCAGAAGAGACCTCCTGCCAGAGGAGACCTCCTATCAGAAGAGACCTCCTGTCAGAAGAGACCTCCTGTCAGAAGAGACCTCCTGTCAGAGGAGACCTCCTATCAGAAGAGACCTCCTGTCAGAGGATACCTCCTGTCAGAAGAGACCTCCTGTCAGAGGATACCTCCTTCCAGAGGAGACCTCCTGTCAGAGGAGACCTCCTGCTAGAGGAGACCTCCTGCCAGAGGAGACCTCCTGCCAGAGGAGACCTCCTGCTAGAGGAGACCTCCTGTCAGAGGAGACCTCCTGTCAGAGGAGACCTCCTGCCAGAGGAGACCTCCTGTCAGAGGAGACCTCCTGTCAGAAGAGACCTCCTATCAGAAGAGACCTCCTGTCAGAGGATACCTCCTGTCAGAAGAGACCTCCTGTCAGAAGAGACCTCCTTCCAGAGGAGACCTCCTGTCAGAGGAGACCTCCTGCTAGAGGAGACCTCCTGCCAGAGGAGACCTCCTGCCAGAGGAGACCTCCTGCTAGAGGAGACCTCCTGTCAGAGGAGACCTCCTGTCAGAGGAGACCTCCTGTCAGAGGAGACCTCCTGTCAGAGGAGACCTCCTGTCAGAGGAGACCTCCTGCCAGAGGAGACCTCCTGTCAGAGGAGACCTCCTGCTAGAGGAGACCTCCTGCCAGAGGAGACCTCCTGCTAGAGGAGACCTCCTGCTAGAGGAGACCTCCTGCCAGAGGAGACCTCCTGCCAGAGGAGACCTCCTACCAGAGGAGACCTCCTGTCAGAGGAGACCTTCTGCTAGAGGAGACCTCCTGCTAGAGGAGACCTCCTGTCAGAGGAGACCTCCTGTCAGAGGAGACCTCCTGCTAGAGGAGACCTCCTGTCAGAGGAGACCTCCTGTCAGAGGAGACCTCCTGCTAGAGGAGACCTCCTACCAGAGGAGACCTCCTACCAGAGGAGGCCTCCTGTCAGAAGAGACCTCCTGTCAGAGGAGACCTCCTGCTAGAGGAGACCTCCTACCAGAGGAGACCTCCTACCAGAGGAGACCTCCTGCTAGAGGAGACCTCCTGCTAGAGGAGACCTCCTGCCAGAGGAGACCTCCTGCTAGAGGAGGCCTCCTGCTAGAGGAGACCTCCTACCAGAGGAGACCTCCTACCAGAGGAGGCCTCCTGTCAGAAGAGACCTCCTGTCAGAGGAGACCTCCTGCTAGAGGAGACCTCCTGCTAGAGGAGACCTCCTGCTAGAGGAGACCTCCTGCTAGAGGAGACCTCCTGCCAGAGGAGACCTCCTGCTAGAGGAGGCCTCCTGCCAGAGGAGGCCTCCTGCTAGAGGAGACCTCCTGTCAGAGGAGACCTCCTGCTAGAGGAGACCTCCTGTCAGAGGAGACCTCCTGCTAGAGGAGACCTCCTGTCAGAGGAGACCTCCTGTCAGAGGAGACCTCCTGTCAGAGGAGACCTCCTGCTAGAGGAGACCTCCTGCTAGAGGAGACCTCCTGCTAGAGGAGACCTCCTGTCAGAGGAGACCTCCTGCTAGAGGAGACCTCCTGCCAGAGGAGACCTCCTGCCAGAGGAGACCTCCTGCCAGAGGAGACCTCCTGCCAGAGGAGACCTCCTGCTAGAGGAGACCTCCTGCTAGAGGAGACCTCCTGCTAGAGGAGGCCTCCTGCTAGAGGAGACCTCCTGCCAGAGGAGACCTCCTGCTAGAGGAGACCTCCTGCCAGAGGAGACCTCCTGCTAGAGGAGGCCTCCTGCTAGAGGAGACCTCATGTCAGAGGAGACCTCCTGCCAGAGGAGGCCTCCTGCTAGAGGAGACCTCCTGTCAGAGGAGACCTCCTGCTAGAGGAGACCTCCTGTCAGAGGAGACCTCCTGCTAGAGGAGACCTCCTGTCAGAGGAGACCTCCTGTCAGAGGAGACCTCCTGCTAGAGGAGACCTCCTGCTAGAGGAGACCTCCTACCAGAGGAGACCTCCTGCCAGAGGAGACCTCCTGCTAGAGGAGACCTCCTACCAGAGGAGACCTCCTGCTAGAGGAGACCTCCTGCCAGAGGAGACCTCCTGCTAGAGGAGACCTCCTGCTAGAGGAGACCTCCTGCTAGAGGAGACCTCCTGCCAGAGGAGACCTCCTGCCAGAGGAGACCTCCTGCCAGAGGAGACCTCCTGCTAGAGGAGACCTCCTGCCAGAGGAGACCTCCTGCCAGAGGAGACCTCCTGCCAGAGGAGACCTCCAGCTAGAGGAGACCTCCTGCTAGAGGAGACCTCCTGCTAGAGGAGACCTCCTGTCAGAGGAGACCTCCTGCCAGAGGAGACCTCCTGCTAGAGGAGACCTCCTGCTAGAGGAAACCTCCTGTCAGAGGAGACCACCTGCTAGAGGAAACCTCCTGTCAGAGGAGACCTCCTGCTAGAGGAGACCTCCTGTCAGAGGAGACCTCCTTCCATAGGAGGCCTCCTGCTAGAGGAGACCTCCTGTCAGAGGAGACCTCCTGCCAGAGGAGACCTCCTGCTAGAGGAGACCTCCTGTCAGAGGAGACCTCCTGCTAGAGGAGGCCTCCTGTCAGAGGAGACCTCCTGCTAGAGACCTCCTGTCAGAGGAGACCTCCTTCCATAGGAGGCCTCCTGCTAGAGGAAACCTCCTGCCAGAGGAGACCTCCTGCTAGAGGAAACCTCCTGTCAGAGGAGACCTCCTGCTAGAGGAGACCTCCTGCTAGAGGAGGCCTTCTGTCAGAGGAGACCTCCTACTAGAGGAGACCTCCTGTCAGAGGAGACCTCCTGCCAGAGGAGACCTCCTGCTAGAGGAGACCTCCTGTCAGAGGAGACCTCCTGCTAGAGACCTCCTGTCAGAGGAGACCTCCTTCCATAGGAGGCCTCCTGCTAGAGGAAACCTCCTGCCAGAGGAGACCTCCTGCTAGAGGAAACCTCCTGTCAGAGGAAACCTCCTGCCAGAGGAGACCTCCTGCTAGAGGAAACCTCCTGTCAGAGGAGACCTCCTGCTAGAGGAGACCTCCTGCTAGAGGAGGCCTCCTGTCAGAGGAGACCTCCTGCCAGAGGA
This sequence comes from Garcialebias charrua, assembly GCA_038048925.1. Classification (NCBI taxonomy): domain Eukaryota; kingdom Metazoa; phylum Chordata; class Actinopteri; order Cyprinodontiformes; family Rivulidae; genus Garcialebias; species Garcialebias charrua. Next base: position 87,657 of record JBBPBX010001815.1, on the reverse strand, counting down.
GACCTCCTGCTAGAGGAGGCCTCCTGTCAGAGGAGACCTCCTGCTAGAGGAGACCTCCTGCTAGAGGAGGCCTCCTGTCAGAGGAGACCTCCTGCTAGAGGAGACCTCCTGCTAGAGGAGACCTCCTGCTAGAGGAGACCTCCTGCTAGAGGAGACCTCCTGCTAGAGGAGGCCTCCTGTCAGAGGAGACCTCCTGCCAGAGGAGACCTCCTGCTAGAGGAAACCTCCTGTCAGAGGAGACCTCCTGCTAGAGGAGACCTCCTGCTAGAGGAGGCCTCCTGTCAGAGGAGACCTCCTGCTAGAGGAGACCTCCTGCTAGAGGAGGCCTCCTGTCAGAGGAGACCTCCTGCTAGAGGAGGCCTCCTGTCAGAGGAGACCTCCTGCTAGAGACCTCCTGTCAGAGGAGACCTCCTTCCATAGGAGGCCTCCTGCCAGAGGAGACCTCCTTCCATAGGAGGCCTCCTGCTAGAGGAAACCTCCTGCCAGAGGAGACCTCCTGCTAGAGGAAACCTCCTGCCAGAGGAGACCTCCTGCTAGAGGAAACCTCCTGTCAGAGGAGACCTCCTGCTAGAGGAGACCTCCTGCCAGAGGAGACCTCCTGTCAGAGGAGACCTCCCGCTAGAGGAGACCTCCTGCTAGAGGAGGCCTTCTGTCAGAGGAGGCCTCCTGTCAGAGGAGACCTCCTGCAGGTGTCAGAACACAGCTCCAGGTCTGATGTGAGCTCGACTGGATGCCGATGACGACTAACTGTTTGGACAGAAGGTTCGTTGCACAGTTTTTTGAACATGTTCAAACTTCCTGCAACAAGAATGAACTTCTTGTGTGAGGAAACTGAAAAGCCCTGCAGATGTTTTGAGACGACCTCTGGATCACGTTCACCAACTCTCAGTCCAGTGAGATCCACAAGGTCCTGATCTCAACCCCCTCCAGTTCCTCTACTATGAACTGAAAGGCTAACCAAACATCGTCTCCTCTTTGTGCCTCCATCTCCCAGAATCCTCCTCTGTCTCACCAACCCTTAACATCCAACAACCTTCTCTGCGCTCCTCCTCTCTTGACAGCTCCGTGTCCAACATCATTTGTCCAACATGTCCCCGTCCCTCCTCTGCACAGTCCAAACTATCTCAGCCTCTCGAGCTTCGTCTCAACCTGAGCTGTCCCTCTGATGGACTCATTTCTGATCGTGTCCTTTTCGGTCTCTCCCGGTGAAAATCTGAGCATCTTCTCTGTCACCTCCAGTTCCTCCGTCTCCAAACATCACAGCAACCCTCATCACGTTTTCAACCCCCCCCCCCGCTCTCTGTATGATTGACCTGAACTCTTCCACCTTCGGCCCCTCCACTCCTCACAGCTCCACTCGTCCTCCTGTTTCCAACCGATCAGTGTCCCCAGGTCAGACTCCGTGGAGTCCACCTGGTCCAGAACTTATGAAGGTCACGTACCGAAGCGTTTTGATTTCAACACAAATCAACTGAACGTGTGAATAAAGACCTGCGGTGTCGATGAAGGAGACGATGGCAGCTTGTTCCTCGGGGATCATCAGCGTGTTGTCTGGAAGCACCCAGTTCTTCTCAAACCACAGCTCCAGCATGTCTGCAGCAGGTGCACAGAGACCACACGTTCACGGAGGAGACGAGTCGACAAACCCACGAGAACCTCGAGACGTGGGACCAGTTCTCGTACCTTTGACCACCGTCGGAGGAAGTCTCTCCACCCGGACGTTCCTCGCTGCCTCCAGGGGGCGGACCCTCAGTCCAAGTTTACGGATCTTTGCGTGGCTCCGGCTCACAGAGACGAACCTCTCCACATCTGGAAAGAACCTCAGGTTAGTCGAACAGAACCGCGGCGGGCTCTCAGCGTGGAGACACAACGTGCAGTCAGGCCGATGGGACTCCCCGTGTGGCTCCTTCACGTTACGTGCACAAAGTTACCGTACTTTACGGTTTACGATCTTGTTCCACAGCTTTGAACCCGCAGCTCACACAACGCTGCGGCTTATTTATGGATTTTATTATTTTTATTTATGTTGACGGGCTAACGAGCTTCCTGCTGCCAAAAACATTTAGCCTCGTCACACCCGGTCCTCGGGACTCAATGAGACTACCTGAAGGAATAAAGTGGCCCCCCTCTTTGAATCCGATGGTTTCTGAACCCACGGCTCAGGGCCAGTTTACACGGCGCGTATTTTGAGTGTAACCGCTACTTTCTCTTTGCGACTTTGCTTATCGCCTACACGACGCTGCTGGCCCCCCTCGATGACACCGATACTTTTCTGACCCTGCTCTCAAGGTGGAAGTTTTTCGCTGACCCCCCGTTGATAATGTAAACATCTCCCGCGGAGCTTTTGTTTGAACACATGCACGCAGCACGCACGCGCAGACAGCCGGCATTTTAACAATGGCGGTGGACTGGACAGTGGACACACGCACCACTTTCTGAACTATAGCTGATGGAATATATTTTGATTCTCATATTTAATTATTCTACACCTTACCTGCATCTGTGTTGGAAGAGAGCCAGCTGCCTGGATCCAGTTGTCTGTTAACGAGGCAGTCGGACATTTCACGTGTCACGCTGCACTATAACATACTAAATGTGCTATATATTAACAGTTTAACAATAATAAACAGTATTTATGTTAGCGTGGGAGATATTTAAATTTATCTGAGCTAAATGAAGCTATCTGGACTCGTTACGTCATGCCTAACATGCTGCTGAAAATGAAGACACCAGGTTGATTTTTAATTTATTTATTTATTCAACACCACAAACTCATGTCACAAACACTGAGAATTAAATTGAACACTTTTAAAAACACGTTAACCGAACTTTAATGAACTGGACTCTGTTGTTTTCATCCCACTGGACCCACATCCGAACCGCCGGTCCGCTTCGTGGAACAGCTTCGACCTCGCAGGAAAAAAATAAAAATAAAACCTCAGTTGGTTGTTCTGTGATCGAACTAAACACAAGGAAACATTATTAAGAACATTGTTTACCTTGTAGCGCTGCTGTAAATCAGCTGATTCTCACGGACTAAAGTCAGACATGTTGACTCGGTTCCGGTCCAGTCAGCAACTGGTGTGCAGATGAAGCGGTCCACTTGGTGTCAGATCTGTTGACTCTTATCCAAATTCCAGCTTTAACTTGTTGTTAACTTGTTGACAACAACTTGTAGTAGCTGAACTTTTAGCCAGAGAGGAAAACAGGCTGCCTCGTCTGCTCTGTTTACCTCAGGCAGCAGTGGCACGCATGCGCAGTAGTGAAGGTTCCAAAGATCACAGCGCCATCTACAGGCCCAGCATGGTAACTACAGTAAATTCATGAGTACGGGGGGTGGGGGGGGAGAGAGTCGTATCCACAGAATTCGCCCATGTCAACGCAAAACTTTCAACCTAATTAACATACCCAAAAGTTGCGTTTCCCCCACACAGTGTCCGTGTAAACAGGGCCTCAGGTTTTTCACTGACCCCCCGTTGATAACATAAACATCTCCTGCTGAGCTTTTGTTTGAATACATGCACGCAGCATGCACGCGCGGACAGCCGGCATTTCTATCAACAACAGTTGCGGTGGACTGGACACGCACCACTTTCTGAACTACAGCTGATTTTTTTTTCTTTCCTAGAAAAAAATCGATATTCATCTGCAAGTATCGTACCTAAAAAAAAATAAAAAAAATTTTTTTTTGCTTTTTGAAGTTCCAGAGGACCAGACTGAATGTAGCTCACTTGGTCTGCAGAGTAGACTTTCTGTTTAGAGTTCACTTATTAGTCAGGGTCTATCTACAGGTCTTAAGCTGCTCTGCTAAGATGGGTGCATTTGAAGTTAAATGTTCTTCATTACTTGAATTATAGACTGTTTTGGAGAAGTCATATTACTGTTTACTTACCAAGCACTTAGAGTGATTCCTTCAGATGTTAAGTGTCAAGGTTAAAAAGGTTTCAAACTATTCAGAGCAGGGCACTTGGTGCACTTTATTTACTTTACAAATGCATGTAAGCTACAGTTTTTACTGTTTCAATTGAAAGAAACATGTTTTCTCACCACTTCTTTGATTCATTTTGTCCAGCTGTCGACTTTAAGTCTGTGTCCGTGTCCAACCAGAGCCAAGTATTGTGTAGTTGGTGCTTTTAATCAGTTTTCAGTTAAATTAATTCAATCCAAGTCTATAACAGTCTCAAAATTTCACCAAAATCTCTCTGTTCCACTAAAATCTTTCAGAAAATCGCAATAGTGTATTGAATTGTATCGTTTGCTGAATATCGCAATATATATCGTATCATGAGCAGAACATCGTGTATTGTGTATCGTATCGTATCGTGAGATTACTGTATCACTACAGCCCTAGTTGGAAGAGACACATCTGGATCCAGTTCTTATGTCGCTGTTTATTGAACGAGGCAGGCAGATATTTCACGTGTCACGCTGCACAATAACATACTAAATAATAACAGTTTAACAATAATAAACAATATTTATGTTAGCGTGGGAGACATATAAAATTATCTGAGCTAAATTAATCTATCTGGACTCAAGTTACGTGATTTAAACGATGCAGAACATGCTGCGTATCAAAGTTGAAAATGAACACACCAGGTTTATTTTTTATTTATTTATTTATTCAACACCACAAACTGTATGTCACACAAACACTGAGAATTAAACTGAACACTTTTAAAAACACGTTAACCAAACTGTAACGACTTTAATGAACTGGAGTCTGCTCTGTTTTCGTCCTGGATACTGGACCACATCAGAACCGGTCCGCTTTGTGGAAGAACAGCTTCTTGACCTCGCAGGAAAAAAAATAACAATAAAACTCAGTTGGTTGTTGTGTGATCGAAGTAAACACAAGCAAACATTATTAAGAATGTTGATTTACCTGCTGTAAGTCAGCTGATTCTCACGGACTAAAGTCCGACATCGTCGACGCGGTTCTGGTCCGCTCAGCGTCTGGTGTGGAGCTTGTTAGATGAAGAGGTCCCGTTTGGTGTCAAATCTGTCGACTCTTATCCAAATTCCAACTTTAACTTGTTGTTAACTTGTTGTTAGCTGAACTTTTAGCCCAGATAAACGCAGCAGGAGAGGAAACACGCATGCGCATTAGGTGAATGTGCAAAATTCACAGCGCCAACTAATGACCCGGCATGGTAACTACAGCAGATTCATGAGGGCGGGGGGAGATTCGAGCGGATACATGTAAAGACAGAATTTGCCCGTGTCAACGCAAATCTTTTCACCTAATTAACATACCCAAAACCTCCGTTTCCCCTCCACCGTGTCCGTGTAAACAGGACCTGAGTCTCACATGCACACAGAGCAACTTTTGCGGTATATACTGTAGTATTTGTATATGTTAGTGGTACATACTGTAGTATTTGTGTATGTTAGTGGTACATACTGTAGTATTTGTGTATGTTAGCCTCCAGATCCAGAACCAGAGCGTGTTCAGCTGACCTCATGTCGCTCCTCACCTGCCGGGTCGTTGAAGACGATCACAGCTGATCTGGACTCCCAGATGATCTCCAGGCTGAAGTGGCTCTCGTCAGAACCGGACACGTTCTCCACCAGCATCAGCAGCAGATCGGTGGACAGCTCCTGTGAGATGTTCTCCAGCACCACTGCAGCTCTCTGAGTGCACGCCGGGTCTGACAGAACCAGAACCACAAGTAGAGTTCAGCAGCTGCTGGGTCCACTGGACCTGGGGTTTAGACACGAGCTAAGACTTGGAAGTTATTTACCTGCAGGTCCAGGTCCGGGTCCAGGTCCAGGTCCAGGCCCAGACCCAGATCCAGGTTCAGGTCCAGATCCAGGTCCAGGTCCATGTCCAGGCCCAGGTCCGGGTCCAGGTCCAGGTCCGGGTCCAGGTCCAGGACCAGACTCGGACTCAGGAGGTTTTAAATCCGTCTGTAAATCTGGAGAAAACATTTCAGCTGCAGCAGAAAATGAAACGTTTCAGTTTCTTTGAAACAAAACTTGAACATGAAACTTTGAGAAACTGAAAGTTTGTTTCTGCTTCGATCAGGATTCACAGAACGTCCAACAGAACATCCAACAGAACGTCCAACAGAACGTCCAACAGAACGTCCAACAGAACGTCCAACAGAACGTCCAACAGAACGTCCAGAACCTTCTAAACAGAACCTGTAATGTGAGGGCTGAATGGAGGAGGAGCAGAAACAGGAAGTTGTACCTGAAGCGTCGTCGCTGCTCGTGGAGCTCTGAGGAGGAAACAGAGAGAGGAGGTTGGTTCTGGTTCTGGACCGTTTGGGTTTTCATTTAAAGACGTGAAGCATCTGATTCAGTAATTCATCAAATGTTCCTGCTGGTGTAAAAACATTCAGTGTCAGAAACTGAACGTTAATGTTTTTCATATGTTCAAGTGACGGCCCCGGAGCCAGACCAGGCCCAGAGCTGGGCCCGGTTCGGTCCAGTTCATTTTTAAATAAAAACAGATTTTAAATCACAAAACAAACTTAGAGAGGAACTGCTGGATGTTTGGCCCCTGAGCTGCTGGTTCCCAGTAACTGTGGCCCCTGAGCTGCTGGTTCCCAGTAACTGTGGCCCCTGAGCAGTTCAGTTGAATAACTCTGCTTTAGATGTTTTTATTTTTTATAAATTAAACTGGACAAACTCGTTTATTCACTTCAGGAGTGGACCAACGTTGATATATTAATAAAAAGTTATTATATTTTTAACTCTTTCTAAAGTTTTACATTAAAATAGATTTTTTTAACTGAACAGGTAAAAACATTTAGATCCAAAAATATTCAATAATTTAAAAAAACTTTCTTTCTCTCTTTCTTGTTTATTTTGACTCAAACAGAATCAGTTTGTTTCTTTTTATACCATTTAGTTTTTAAATGTCTGACTCTAGAAACAAACATGTAGCTTGAATTCATGAGATCACTTAAGTGTTTTTGTTTTTTAATAATAATTTTAAAAAAACAAAGAGACATTTAAACTTTGATTTGTTGACTTTTCTTCACATTTCTGTTTCAGCTGCAGAAATAAAGTTGAATTAAAAACATGTTTTTAAAAACAAGTAGAGAAAAAACGTTTCCTGTAAAAACACTATGAGAGCAGCTGAAGAAGGCTGGAGAACAGCAGCTAAAAGCTAACTGTAGCATCAGCAGTTTTATTTTTTTATTACGGGGAAAAGATTTCAGGATTGTAAATGTTCATGAACAGGAACCAAAGGTCGAGTCTGTGGACGAGCAGAACCTTTACATGTTTTTTCTGCTTCTTGTTTTAGCTGCTGAGCCAGGAGGCTCGGCTGGTGACTCGTGTCTGTCAGAACCGGTCCGGTTCTGTTGGGCTCACCTGCACCTGCGGCCCTGCAGAACTCAGACGTAACGCCAGCGTCCGGTTCTCCAGAACAAACTCGTGGTTCCGTCTGTTCAGAACTCGTTCTCTCACTGGAAGCACAGGAAACAAAAACATGTAGTTTCACCACGTGAAGGACTAAACAACAACAACAACAACAACAACAACAACAACAATATATTAGTTACTAACACTGTTTTATGCTGCTTTAACAAACATGATGAGATTTGGATGATTAATCAATAATTATTAATTTATAGTTTGGGTGTAAACGTCATCAGACTGTCAGGAGATATTAGAGATTAAAACTAGGGGTGCAGGAAAAAAAAATCAATTTTCTAAAAAGAATCTAGATTCTTAGTCCTGGCGATTCAGAATCAATTCTAAAAAAAACAAAATCGATTTTTTATTTATATTTTTTTACTAAATTTGAATCAATATGTAAAAAAAAACCCAAAGTCTGTATTTTATTTTGAGTTAAATGTTAATGCACTATGGTAGGCTATATATATATAATTTGTCTATGATGGACTGGAGACCTGTCCAGGTGTCCCCCGCCTCTCGCACAGTGATGGCTGGACATGGACACCAGTGACCCCCGTGACTCTTAAAGGAAGAAGTGGGTAAAGATGATGGATGGATGAATTATTTGTTCCTAGATTTTTCTTTTATTGTTTTAGAGAAGTCCAGGCAACTAACCTAATACTGTACTGGTAATTTAAGTTACAGAATTTAATGCATTCCTGTATAATTTGTTCCTATTTTTGGTATAAATATCAAATTATGCAAAAAATTTGATACAGTACAGAACCTAAAATTATTGTTTTAAATAAATGTTCCATTTGTTTACATTGTTGTTTATTCTTTTCAGCTTGTCAGTTACAAAACTGAAACTAAATTTATGACCATTTTAATAGAAAAATCGTTTCTGAATCAAAAATCATTTCTGAATCAAAAAATCGATTTTGAATCGAATCGATTCTCCAGACACTGAGGGATTCACACCCCTACTCATTGGCGGCAGAGATAATTTTCTGCAGGTGCTAAGGGGGGGCTAAGCATTTTACTGAGGATGCTATGAAGCATCATTTGTTCTTTCAGTTCTCAAGGTCAATGTGTGTCATTAACATCACATGTGGTACATAAGGTGGAACGAAACTATGGACAGGGTCCCAGTTACATCCAACAAAAATACAAATTGTAAAGAAAAACAGTAAAAAAGATCTGAGACATGAAATAAGAAATACACTAACTAAAAATACACTAAGCACTACTAGCACAAAACAATGCGCCAAACAACAGCAGCACGAACATGAGTCTGTGTGAGCAGATGAGGACGAGTGAACACAGCAACATGAAATAGATCAGCAGCATGAGATCAGCAGCACATAACCAAATGGTATTACAGTGATTTGTTTTCACTGTGATACTCCAGACTAGGGGTTCATGAGTCTAACAACCTCGGGGTAGAAGCTTGTAGCCATAACGAAGGGTGAGATGGAGGAAGAAGGATGACACCTTTTCCATCTCAGCCCCACTACATTTGTTTTATTTATTTTTCATTCATTAAAGTTTACTGACCAACAACAACTTCATTAATAGATTACTGTATACTTCAGTGACTGATTCTGATTATTAAAGGGTGAATATGTTATTACAGGGAGTTCTATACCAGAACAAATGAATAATCATCCGAATAAAGTTGTCTTTGAAGTTTTATTACAAAAATAATCAAACTAAAAATCAACAACAATAATAAACAAGCAATAATAATAAATCAGTCAAGGCTTAATTATCTTGTCTAAGGCAAAATGAACTCTTTGAGCAGGAATTACAGTATCTCAGTTTTATACGCGCATGAATTTAGATGCAGTGAGGCTATTTTAATAAAGTTTATTTTGGATTTTGGTTAAAAGTAGTTATTTAATGTGACCAGATAAATCATTTATTATCACTGCAAGCCAGGAAATGATTTATCAAGTTGTATTAGCTAAAAATGGCATAACCAGAGGCATCATGTCACCAGTTTCTGCTCCTTACTGGGTCAGTGTTGAGAGCATCACTCATCTTTGTGGGCTTCAGCTGGTGGATCAGATTTTTTTTTTTTTTTTTACTCGATATAATCACTGATTTTTTTATTTTATTAGTTGTGTTTTGCGAGGAAAATATCACAACAACCACATGTTAAAGAATATTAACTCAGATGAAAAAGAAAATAATCTGATATTTTCTTGGGGGTGCTAAGGGGATGCTGTGACTTTTCCAGGGGGGGGGGGCTATAGCACACCCTAGCTCCCCCCTGGAGCCGCCTCTGCCCCTACATAAAATAATTATTTTTATTTGAAGTAACAGCAGAACATCTCCTGGGTCCAGTCTGGGTCAGGAGCTACAGGTGCACGTGGACAAATCAGCTGATAAGCAGCTGCTTTAAAAAAAGGACAATCCAAAAACTTTTAATTTGAAAGAGCACACGCTCTTTGTCTTCAAAATAAAAGCTTAACGACTCGGGAGGATTTGGGTCGGAACCGGAAGAAGAACCAGCAGCTGAGAGGAGAGTTCAGTGTGTGTCCCGGCTCGGTCCAGAACCCTCGGTTCGGTTCTGGTCGGACTCACCGTCCTGGCAGCGGAAGAACACGGAGGCCCTGGGGCCCTGCTCCTCCACCTCCACCCGGCACTCCCCCCCTCCAGACCTCCTCCTGCTCTGGAAGTACAGCTCCAACTTGTTCCTCACGGTCCGGTTCTGCTCCGGGCTCCAGTCCCCCTCCACGGTGAGCGGAGGACACTCCATGGTTCTGGTTCTGGTTCTGGTACCGACTGGTCCAACAGGAGGACGTGGAGGCGGGTTCTGGTTCTGGTTTCACTTTCGATTCTTCTCAAACTGGAGCCAAAACAGGAGAAACGGAAGGAGGAGGAGGCCCAGAACCAGAGCCCGGAACAAACAAACAAACAAACAAACAAACAAACAAACAAATAAACAAACAAACAAACAAACAAACATGAACTTTTATTTATTTTTATTTGCTTGAAATGAGCTGAAGTTGGCTTCTGATTCGCACTCTCTTAAAGGGACATTTCAAACTTTTCACCCCCCATTCACTAAACCTTTATTTCTACAGGTTAAACCCTTTGAGCCCCGGGGACTCATTTACAAGAGAGACCTGGATGTTTTTAACAAAGCGTGATGACAACAGCACAACAGACAATCGTAAAAGATACTTACAAATTATTATTATTTTTAAACAAATTAAAATAAAATAGCAGCCAAAGGTATCATCAAAAAGAAAAGTAGCTAAAAAACGACGATTACAGGGAGTCTTCAACTTACGGCAACTCAGACTTACGAACGGACTTACGAACAGTTTTGTTGTACTGTACATTAAAACAGCACTGGTATGTGTTTTTAGATGAAAGTGTGTTAGCTAACCGTTTGTAAACAAAGTTCTGTGCATGTTTATGAACCAGTTTGTACGTTTGTGTTGAAAAACGGGTGTTTGGTGCAGCGCTAGCATACATTTTCCGATTTACGAACGAAAATCCGGACTTACGAACACACGTGCTATGGGTTCCGACTTGCGTCATTTTCGACCTACGAACGGTCATTAGGTCCGGAACTCGTTCGTAAGTCGGGGACTCCCTGTATAAGGAGATGTAGAAAACTAAAAACGGGAACATGTCTGCGTTGTTTTTTTTCCTGGAACTGAACAGATGCTTGAAGCCACAGAGAGGTCAAGGTCAAGAGGTCAAGGTCGAGAGCTTCAGGTCTTTTTGCAGGATATTCCATGAAACAGAATCAGAACGGCTTTATTGTCGTTATACACAAGTGAGATGGTTCCTGTTTCAGTGCAAACCATGCTTAAAGAAAAATCACACCTAAAAATATGAAATATAACACAATATAGGTATAATGGCACTATGAAAGTAAAAAAACAAAAACCATTTATTTCACAATTATGTACATTTGCATATTGCACATTATGGTTAGCGAGTAATTAAGAGGTCAGGTGATGTCAGTATGTTGCGCAGCAGGAGTCTCTGGGAGGTGCAGTCCTGTGAACGTGATGGTGTTTGTCACATGAAGACGTGATGATTGTTTTTACACTGGATCTCCCTCCTGGCACGTCCACAGACACCGAGCTGCCACAGCTGTTGGATTTTACAGCTTTTTATAACTTTATATATCTTTTTACAAGCTTGAAATGTCACTGGTGATGATGCATTTTATACAATGTGCGTGCGTGTCTTCATTTATTCTATTTACAGGCCTGTACTGTATTCACTTTAGAGTGTTCACTAATTACTTTATGTTTTATATAATCTCACATTTACTAATATTAATCTTACAAGTTCACACTTTATATAATTACAAGTTAATCAAACATGCTGAGTGCACCATGACCAGGTAAGATACTGTCTGCTCCCTGAGCAGCGCTGACCACATGTTGCACCTAGTTAAACTGCTCACACACTTGATTAACATAAATACAGTTAAATCACTACACATATATACTTTATAAATACAAATTGACTAATTAGTCTTTCATAGTTCTCACACTAATGATTAGACACAAATATAAGTGTGTTAACACTTTTTAATGTCGACCGTTAGAGTCAAAGTGAACAGTTGACAGTATGTGCACCTCTGTTTTAAAACAACCTTCACCCTTATCACAGGAATGGGTGTCTGCAGTCTAAACAGTCTTGTTACCATGGCGACAGGGGTTGCCCATGATTGGCTGACCCACACGGTGTCAATCAACAGCAAGAGGCTTAGATAACCAATCACAAGCCGATCCACTCCGGAGGGGGTGGGGCTTGACAAAACAAAACTTCCTTGAACAAAACTTCAGGCAGCTTCATAAAAGGTTTGCTGTGACATTGTTCCTCATAATGCATTATGATTATGTAAATCTGCAAACTTTGATTTCTGCTCAATTAAATATTTTTATAATAAGGTGAAGTCTCCTGGAATTATGTGCCTGGATCATTTTGAACACAAGAAGAACTCTTCACAGCCTCTGTGCCACCAGGGGGCGCCAGGGGCAGCAGGTGGTGGGGGTTAGGGGCTTTAAAGGGCCCAGAGTGGAGCAGATGAGGGTGGAGGCACTGGCAGGTGTGGGTGCTTCACCTTTCCCACACACATTTATGATGCTGTCCTTAGGGGGAATTGAGTCGTCAACCTTCCAATCGCAGGCCCACCTTAGCCTCTGCACCACCACTCCCCTTATTTTATCTTTTATCGGCTTTAATTAAAAAAAAAACTGCAAAACCTCAACGGTAGCTCCTAACTAATCCAGACTAACAGCAGAATCAGTTGAACTCTGTTTATGATCCATAACATTTTATTCTGTTTGATAAAGTTCAAGAAACATCTGGAAAACTCTGGACCCGGTTCGGTTCAGACTTTAATCGGACCTGGACTGAAGTCAGACACTTTAAAACACAGAATGTAATTAGTCAAACCTTTATTTTATGGAAATAAATTTTTTTTTTAAACTTTAATTCTTGTTTTTATCTGGGTCACGTTCCCATTCAAACATTTATTTTTCTGAGTCCAGGTTGGAGCCGTTCGGGCCAATAAACGACGGAGCACACAAACATTTGTTGAAATATCTCTTTATCAAACCGACCTGATTTTAAAAAGTCTTAAAATGACCAGAAGAAATGAGGCTGTTTGCAGGAGGAGAGAAATTTAAACCAAAAACTTACAAATTTATGATAAAACAATCTGAAGTAAACAATAAGATAAAAGAAGTAAATAATGAGGGAAACATACAAATAATCACATTTTATAATAAATTAATAATAAGTTAATAGGTTTGATGATAAATCTTCTTTTGGTTTGCTTTCATTTAAAAACTTTAAACTGATTTTTTAAATGTTTTAATTTAAATTTGTTGTGGAATGAATTGGAGACAGCTCAATCAATGGTTAAAAACATATCTAAATGGAGTTTAAAGTTAAATGAGTTGTTCATTTTGTTTGGTAGTTAAAGAAATTGGTTGTATGAATTGTTTGTTAGAGAATAAGGGGCAGATAAAATAAGATTTTTTTCTTCATCTGCTGCCTTTCATTTTATATTTGTTTTTTCTGTTCTTTTCTTATTGCATATATGTTGATTGTTTTGTATTTTATCAGTCCAAAAACATGCATGTTAGATTGGTAACACTAAATTGACCCTGGGTGTGAGTGAGACAGGGCCCTCAGATATCCATAATCTATCTCCCTACCTGACATTCAAGCTCTCAGCAGTCCGGCATGCATGCCCTCCGCCGGGGCCCGAGCGCCAAAGAAACCTTAATCAATAAAACATTTTAATTGTATTCTCTCTCTCGTTTTGTGAGTCTCTTCAGGTTGAAATAAAGGTTGAATGAATGAATGAATGAATAAAATGAACGAATAAATAAACTCAACTAAATTGATAAACTTGACGTAAAGTTTCAAAAATATCTCAGATTTTTAGATTAATGTGGATTTATGGAAACAAGTGCAAGAAATTAAATGTTCAACAACTACTTATGTTTGAATGAAAACAGATTTTGTTCCTTCTATTCACTCTTTCAGCTCTCCTCTGTCCAGCGGCGCCCCCTGGTGGAAAGACTTCAACATTTCACCTCATTCTGGTTTACCCTGATGCATTCTCATTCTGGTTTATTTACTGTGCATTAAAAATAAATAAATTAAAGATTATTCTGGTAGTTTGAGCCCTGATGCTGTTGTTAACGTCATTAAAACACGTTTTAAGAGTTTAACCTCCAGCTGAATAAATAATTTATTTTATTATTAACCTTTATTTAACCAGGCAAATCTTGAGAGCACAGATCTTTTGTAAGGGGCCTGGGCCTGAAGGCAGCCTAACAATAAATAACAATAATCAAAATAAAACTGAAAGATTCAAGTCCAGCTGCTGCAGAGAATCAAACATCTGGATATTAATGAGAAATAAAAAAGAAGAAGAAAACAATGGAAGATTTCAGAGAAAACCTTGTTTTTATTCTCGTCATCTCTTTCAGGAGTAAATAAAACTAAACATTTCATATAAAGTCAAAAACGATGTACAGGTAACTGCTAAAAATCACCTTTATATAAAAAAGTTACAGAAAAATTAAAAGTAAAAACATTTCTGTTTGATTAAAAAAAAACATTTTAACACATTTTAATTCAAACGTAAGATCTGATGTCTTCACGCTTCACTTTCTTTTTTCTCTTCACCTGCAGAAACAACAACAAAACAACAACAACAACATGATGAAGGTCAGGGAGAGGAGGAGGAAGATTCATTACAGTCAGGTTTGTTTGAGCGGCGCAGGTGGAGGAGGGGGCGGAGCCTGTTCTCCGCAGGTGTACACCTCCAGGTACCGGGTCTGCTCCACACAACAGGGGTTCTCTCCAAAGACCCGCTCGGTGACGGGGACCTCACAGGACCTCCTGCTGGCACTAGCTGCACAAACACAGACATGAAGACACTACATTACCCAGAATCCTCTGCTGCAGAAGCAACCGCAGGGAGCTGAGGCGTGAGTTTCTAAATTCTTTATTATTATTATTATTATTATTATTATTATTATTATTATTATTATTATTATTATTATTATTAGTAGTAGTAGTAGTAGTAGTAGTAGTAGTAGTAGTAGTAGTAGTAGTAGTTTATGTTTATGTTTATGTTTATGTTTATTAAATTTGTTCATTTTTTTACAAAAGAAACAATACAAGGCAATCTCATAATGATAGTGTACAAAATGTAAAAAAATGAAAGGTGGCAGAAAGAAGAATAAATCTTATTATATCTGCCCCTTATCTCCAGCAATCAGATTAAACAACAGTAGTCAAACCATGTAAACAATAATAATCTTCAACCAACTTTTTCCAACAATCAGGTTAAACAATAATATTCTTCAACCAACAGTACAAAATGACTAATTCTTTTTAGTTTTCTAACTAATACTAATACAGTACAAAATGACTAACACTTTCTAATTTTCTAACTAATACAATACACATTACGTTATTTCACATATATTTTTTTAACATATTTGTTTTGATCATTTTTTTAAATGTAAACATTGACT
>JBBPBX010001815.1:59646-71897 GCA_038048925.1 Garcialebias charrua | reverse complement strand
CAAACATAAATATTAATTAAAATCTGAATGTGTAAGAAACAGAAAAACTGGCGCTTCACTACTCACCGTGTTCCACCTCAACAGCAGAGGGAAACAGGAAGCTTGTAATTAATGGTCGCGAGAACAGTACATCGCGACCATGCACCCGCTAGCGCGACACAGCTAGCAACCGCCGCCGGAAGGCGGATGACGTGTGTCAACCCTGAGAGCTGGGCCCGTTTTATACCGGAAGCCAGCCCCAGCCCCAATCACATCCTAGCACCCGTGTGGTGCGTTCAATGACCGTAGGTCATGCTGCCACATATAGGAAATAATAAATCCACTCTCCCTTGCACTGTCGATGGTGCTTCTGGGGCAAATATGATTGTAGATTTTTGGCAACACCACTACAGCAAGATATTTACCTGTGTTCAGAGTGAACCCTTCCATGTTGACAAGGTTAGTACTGCAGAAACTATCAAGTCACATGAGGTCTATCAAGCAATTGAAGAACTATCTGTAAATAAATCTATAGGAATGGATCTTATTTCAGCTGAACATCTCAAGTTTGCAAGTTCAAGGGTAGCCCCTCTTCTTGCCTTGTGTTTCACTGGTTTTATTATGCATGGTTTTATTCCCGATTCCTTGATGAATGTTGTTATTCTTCCTGTGATTAAGAACAAAGCTGGAAAAATTGGCAGCTCTGATAACTATAGACCTATTGCCCTAGCTAATACACTATCTAAGGTCTTTGAATTAATTATTTTGCCAAAATTTGCAAAGATAGTAATGTCTGCAGAC
Organism: Garcialebias charrua; assembly: GCA_038048925.1. Lineage (NCBI taxonomy): Eukaryota > Metazoa > Chordata > Actinopteri > Cyprinodontiformes > Rivulidae > Garcialebias > Garcialebias charrua. Next base: position 71,117 of record JBBPBX010001815.1, on the reverse strand, counting down.
AATCAATTTGGGTTCAAGTCCGAGCATGGCACTGATCTATGTATATATGGCCTAAAAGAATTACTGAATAACTATAATAACAAAAATTCTACGGTTTTTATGTGTTTCCTAGACGCCTCCAAGGCTTTTGATCGTGTAAACCATCGAAAACTATTTTTAAAATTATGCCAAGCTGGTGTGCCCAAATATATAGTGAGATGTCTGTCCTATTGATAATAATAATAATAATGAATTCAATTTATAACGCACTTTTCATTAATGAAAATCTCAAAGTGCTATTGGTATGCTAACCAAAATATGCAAGTCAAATGGGATAATTGTGTGTCTGCATCCTTCCGTGTCAGCAATGGTGTCAGACAAGGAAGCATTTTATCTCCTAAACTGTGCAATTTTTATATGAATGACCTCTCTAAGCCGCTAAACCTGTGTAGAACTGGCTGCATGGTTGGAGATACAATTATCAATCATCTTATGTATAATAATAATAATAATAATAATAATAATGTCCCTTTTTGTCATCTGTGTATGTTTCCTTTACACAGACGAAATTCGTCTCTGCATTTAACCCAACCACCACCAGGTGGTGCAGTGAGCAGCCATAGAAAGCGCCCGGGGAGCTGTATGCTGATGACTTAGTGGTTTTTAGTCCAAGTTCAGCTGGTCTTCAGAAGCTGCTTCATGTCTGTTCAGCATATGGTGAGACACATGATATCATATTCAACCCCTCTAAAAGTCTCATTTTGATTTGTCGCACTAAAGAGGACAAAAATAGTGTATTTCCACTTTTTAAGCTGTCTGGGACTTTATTGAATGTTGTAAATGAAGTAAAGTATATGGGTCATGTGTTGACAGACCGTCGGTCTGATGATGAGGACATTTGCAAAAAACTCTACATCAATGGCTCTCATGGAATTAATGGAACAAATAACTACTGCTGTCGATCAAAAACAATATTGTGTTAGTATTTTTGTTGATTTAAAAAAGCATTCGATACTATTGATCACACCATTCTCCTTGAAAAACTGAACAAATATGGTATTAGAGGACCAGCATTACTAGCTATTTGAAAGATAGGAAACAATTTGTACAAATAAATGATGTAAGATCTGACCTCTGTAATATCACATGTGGAGTTCCCCAAGGCTCTGTACTTGGACCAAAGCTATTTATTTTATATGTGAATGACTTGGTAAATGTGTCAGGACTCCTTAAATGTGTACTTTTTGCTGATGATACCACATTTTTCTGTTTAGGTGAAGATATAGAACAAATGTTGGAATTGATAAAGACAGAATTTGTCAAGATACAAACTTGGTTTAAAATAAATAAATTATCATTAAATCTAGAAAAAACTAATTACATGATATTCAGTAATAAAAAGAAAACTGTTGATGTTCCACTCAAAATTGAGGATGTTGAGATTTGTAGAGTGAGTGAGGTGAAGTTTTTGGGTGTTATCATTGATGACAAACTGACATGGAAACAACACATAAATTCTGTAAGAATAAAAATAGCTAAATCGATTGCAGTACTGTACAAAGTCAGAGACCTATTGAATGATAAAGCTCTGTATTTGTTGTATAACACAATCATTGTTCCACACTTAATCTATTGTATTGATGTTTGGGGGAAAGCGTGTAAAACAATCACAAAGCCTATTTTTGTATTACAGAAAAGAGCTGTAAGAATTATCACTAGAAAACATTACCGTCATCCATCAAGTACATTATTTTATCAACTGAAGTTATTGAAGTTCCATGATTTGGTAGACTATAATATTTTATCAGTTATGTATAGGGCTCAAAATAATGCATTACCTTTAAATATCCAAATGCATTTTGTTAAAAGACAAAGTTGTTATAATCTTAAGGGGACAGAGATGTTTGTAAAACCACAATTCAGAACTAGTTTGAAGGGACGTTCTACCTCAATCCAGGGAATTAGATTATGGAATGGCTTGGAGAATGTAGTTAAAAATGCCAAGTCAATGTTTACATTTAAGAAAATGATCAAAACAAATGTGTTAAAAAATGAAATAGCGTAATGTGTATTGTATTAGTTAGAAAATTAGAAAGAGTTAGTCATTTTGTACTGTTGGTTGAAGATTATTATTGTTTAATCTGATTGTTGGAAAAAAGGGGCAGATATAATAAGATTTATTCTTCTTTCTGCTACCTTTCATTTTTTTTACATTTTGTACATTATCATTTATGGGATTGTCTTGTATTGTTTCTTTTGTAAAAAAAATGAACAAATTTAATAAACATAAACATTTACCGTCAGGTTCGAATGATATATGCTCAGGCGAATATCCTTGCTCGTAAGTTTGCATTCTGTTCTGATGAAGTGAAAATTAACTTGTTTAGATCATATTGTACATCACTGTATACGGCACATTTGTGGTGCAATTTAAAAAAAGCCAGTCTTCATAGATTGAAGGTGGCTTATAATGACGCACTAAGACTTCTTTTAAATAAGCCCAGATGGACCAGTGCCAGTGAACTGTTTGTATCTGCTCGCGTCAACACTTTGATGGCTGTTTTAAGAAATTTTATGTATAAATTTATTTGTCGTTTACATAAGTCTAATAATAGAATTATTCTACTGTTGACTAATGTCAAATATAGTGCAGTGAAATATTCATCTGTGCTTTGGAGACATTGGTATGATTGCCTCCTGAACGGTTAGGTACTTTTTCTATTGTACTTTTTATTTTATTTTCTAATTTTTCTAATTTTTTATTTGTATTTTGTATTTTATTTTATCATGTTCGTTGTCTCTTATGTAGGTTGGACTCTGAGTCTGTAATAAAGTTATCTATCTATCTATCTATCTATCTATCTATCTATCTATCTATCTATCTATCTATCTATCTATCTATCTATCTATCTATCTATCTATCTATCTATCTATCTATCTATCTATCTATCTATCTATCTATCTATCTATCTATCTATCTATCTATCTATCTATCTATCTATCTATCTATCTATCTATCTATCTATCTATCTATCTATCTATCTATCTATCTATCTATCTATCTATCTATCTATCTATCTACTGTATCTATCTATCTATCTATCTATCTATCTATCTATCTATCTATCCCTCTTCTTCTCCACAGTGTAACTCCTCCCCACTTGAACATCTTGCACCAAAACATTAAGGTTTACCTGCATTCACTGTTCAATAAAAACATTAAGGTTTACCTGCATTCCCTGTTCAATTCCAGTCCAGAAAGACACTCATCTTAAAAACAACAAACATTCACTAATAATCATATAGTGATGGGGGACATTAGCATACTGTTTGTTTCTAGTTACATTTTGAACTTAAAATAAGTGTTTGGTGAATCCGAACATTGACCCTGCATCCACCCAAGGTTCTGTGAGCTGCACCTCTGTCTCATGACATTTGCATGTGGAGCAGGAAGTGTTGCATGTTCTGTTTCAGGTAGAGCTGAGTTAAACAATGAGTCTGCTGTTCAGCAGGTACCAGGACTTCCTGCTCAGCTGGTTATGATGCTAAAGCCTATCTGAGATAAAGAATCTGAAGAACAAACATGTACTGTGTATTTGACCCAGTGGAACCAGACTCAAGGTGACACGGCAGGTCCAAAACAAGTGCTCATGTTTTTATAGTGACACAGAAACTGGGACTGGGGAGGTTGACAAAGACATGATGAAATAAAAACTCTCTTTATCTCTAGTCATGGTGCAACATTTGCATCTTTATCTTTTTTTTCTTCTCATGGAAACACTGCTGCCATGGCAACAAGAAAAGTTATCTTTGGAAATCAAACCTCATTAATAAAACTGATAAAAGTAATTATCTGCTCTGACTGAATGAAGTCAGTGGTGTGAATTTTAACACTCAGCTTTAATACATTTCCCCTCTGGGCTTCGTTGGGGAACACAAACCTCCCAACTCGAGCCCGGCTGCTGCTACAACAAACACGTTCATCATTTAGCAGCCACGTGCAGAGCTGCACTGCAGATTTCTACATATTTCAACCACCTGCCTGCAAAGCATCACCAGCCCTGACCTGCTGCTGCTGCAACGTGTGTCGCTGCAGACAAACTCCCAGACACTTATAAAAACACAAACTTTAATGTGACTCCGGAGGAAAAACCATCAGAGATGTTCTGAACAAGATGAAGGCTCTGATCTCTGCAGCATTTCCTGTTTATGGGGCATGGGGGTGGGGGGCTCATATATCAGAGTGTGTGGTGATGGTGGGGGATGTCAAAGAATCAGAGCGTCCAATAAAAAGACAGCTGTTTCCATGGAAAAATCCAAGTCCTTTTAAAGAGCTTTAAAATAATTTCTCGTGTTTCCAGTTCATTTTCTCAGCCTTCATATAGAACTGTTGTTGTCTTCATTATTGTTGTATCATCCAAATGTTCTCACTGTGATGTTTGAGAAATGTCTGATCTTCTTCATCATCTCCTTTTCAGGAATCACAGCCTTTAGAGTCAGAGTCAGTTTAATATTGCCAGTGTCAATTAACCGGATTCATAGACTAGGAACTTACTTCAGCATAAAGGTGCAAATAAAAGATAAAAGAAAACATATATACACACCAACCAATACAATACAAAACAATACATCCATCTATCCATCCATCCATTTTCGTCCGCTTATCCGGGGTCGGGTCGCGGGGGTAGCAGCCTAAGTAGGGAGGCCCAGACTTCCCTCTCCCCAGCCACTTGGAGCAGCTCCTCTGGGGGAATCCCAAGGCGTTCCCAGGCCAGCCGAGAAACATAGTCCCTCCAGCGTGTCCTGGGTCTTCCTCTGGGTCTCCTCCCGGTGGGACATGCCCGGAACACCTCACCAGGGAGGCGTCCAGGAGGCATCCTAACCAGATGCCCGAGCCACCTCAACTGGCTCCTCTCGATGTGGAGAAGCAGCGGCTCTACTCCGAGTCCCTCCCGGATGACTGAGCTTCTCACCCTATCTCTAAGGGAGAGTCCAGACACCCTGCGGAGAAAACTCATTTCAGCCGCTTGTATCCGAGATCTCGTTCTTTCGGTCACAACCCAAAGCTCATGACCATAGATGAGGGTGGGAACGTAGATCGATCGGTAAATTGAGAGCTTTGCCTTTCGACTCAGCTCTCTCTTCACCACGACAGACCGGTACAGCGCCCGCTTCACTGCGGATGCTGCACCTATCCGCCTATCGATCTCACGCTCCAGTTTTCCCTCATTCGTGAACAAGACCCCGAGATACTTAAACTCCTCCACTTGGGGCAGGACCTCCTCCCCGACCCGGAGAGGGCACTCTACCCTTTTCCGGCTCAAGACCATGGCCTCGGATTTGGAGGAACTGATCCTCATCCCGGCCGCATCACACTCGGCTGCAAACCGCTCCAGCGAAAGCTGTAGATCACGATCTGATGAAGCCAATAGGACCACATCATCTGCAAAAAACAGAGAAGCGATTCTAAGGCCACCAAAATGGATCCTCTCAACACCTTGGCTGCGCCTAGAAATTCTGTCCATAAAAGTTATGAACAGAATCGGTGACAAAGGGCAACCTTGGCAGAGTCCAACTCTCACTGGAAACGAGCCTGACTTACTGCCGGCAATGCGGACCAAGCTCTGACACCGGTCGTACAGGGACCTAACAGCCCATATCAATGGGCCTGGTACCCCATACTCCCGGAGTACCCCCCACAGAACCCCCCGAGGGACGCGGTCAAATGCCTTTTCCAAGTCCACAAAGCACATGTAAACTGGTTGGGCAAACTCCCACGCACCCTCCAGGACCCTGCTGAGGGTGTAGAGCTGGTCCAGTGTTCCACGACCAGCACGAAAACCACACTGTTCCTCCTGAATCCGAGGTTCGACTATCCGACGGACCCTCCTCTCCAGAACCCCTGAATAGACCTTACCAGGGAGGCTTAAGAGTGTGATCCCCCTATAGTTGGAACACACTCTACGGTCCCCCTTTTTGAATAGAGGAACCACCACCCCAGTCTGCCAATCCAAGGGAACTGCCCCCGATGTCCACGCGATATTGCAGAGTCGCGTAAGCCAACACAACCCCACAACATCCAGAGCCCTAAGGAACTCAGGGCGAATCTCATCCACCCCTGGAGCCCTGCCACCGCAGAGCTTTTTAACCACCTCGGTGACCTCAGCTCCAGAGATTGGAGAGCCCGACCCAAAGTCCCCAGGCTCCGCTTCCTCAGTGGAAGACGTGCCAGTAGGATTGAGGAGGTCTTCGAAGTACTCCGCCCACCGACTCACAACATCCCGAGTTGAGGTCAACAGCACGCCATCCCCACCATAAATGGTGTTGGTCGCGTACCGCTTTCCCCCCCTGAGACGCCGGATGGTGGACCAGAATCGCCTCGAAGCCGTACGGAAGTCATTCTCCATGGCCTCTCCGAACTCCTCCCACGCCCGAGTTTTTGCCTCAGCAACCACCCGAGCCGCATGCCGCTTGGACTGTCGGTACCTATCTGCTGCTTCCGGGGTCCCACAGGCCAAAAAGGCCCAATAGGACTCCTTCTTCAGCATGACAGCATCCCTCACCGCCGGTGTCCACCACCGGGTTCGAGGGTTGCCACCACGACAGGCACCAACAACCTTGCGGCCACAACTCTGATAAGCTGCCTCGACAATAGAGGCGCGGAACATGGCCCACTCGGACTCAATGTCCCCCGCCTCCCTCGGAACGTGTTCAAAGCTCTCCCGGAGGTGGGAGTTAAAGCTCCGTCTTACGGGAGACTCTGCCAGACGTTCCCAGCAGACCCTCACAATACGTTTGGGTCTGCCAGGTCTGACCGGCATCCTCCCCCACCATCGGAGCCAACTCACCACCAGGTAGTGGTCAGTTGACAGCTCCGCCCCTCTCTTCACCCGAGTGTCCAGGACATGCGGCCGCAGATCAGATGAGACGACAACAAAGTCGATCATCGAACTGCGACCTAGGGTGTCCTGGTGCCAAGAGCACATATGTACACCCTTATGCCTGAACATGGTGTTCGTTATGGACAATCCATGACGAGCACAGAAGTCCAACAACAAAACACCACTCGGGTTCAGATCAGGGGGGCCGTTCCTCCCAACCACACCCCTCCAGGTCTCACTGTCATTGCCCACGTGAGCGTTGAAGTCCCCCAGCAGAACAAGGGAGTCCCCAGGAGGCGCACTCTCCAATACCCCCTCCAAGGACTCCAAAAAGGGTGGGTAATCTGCGCTGCCGTTTGGCGCATAGGCACAAACAACAGTCAGAGCCCGTCCCCCCACACGTAGGCGAAGGGAGGCTACCCTCTCGTTCACCGGGGTGAACCCCAACGTACAGGCACCAAGATGGGGGGCAACAAGTATGCCCACTCCTGCTCGGCGCCTCTCACCAGGGGCAACTCCAGAGTAGAAGAGTGTCCAACCCCTCTCAAGGAAACTGGTTCCAGAGCCAGAGCCATGCGTTGAGGTGAGTCCGACTATTTCTAGCCGGAACCTCTCAACCTCACACACTAGCTCAGGCTCCTTCCCCACCAGAGAGGTGACATTCCATGTCCCAATGGCCAGCTTCTGTAGCCGAGGATCAGACCGCCAGGGTCCCCGCCCTCGGCCACCACTCATCCCACATTGCACCCGACCCCTTTGGCCCCTTCCATAGGTGGTGAGCCCATGGGAAGCAATACAATACAATACAATACAATATTCAGAAAAAATGTGCAAATGGAGTAGTGCAGTTAAAATACAGTGATAAAGTGACCAAAGCAGAATTTTAAAGTAACGGGATTATGAATGTTCAAGAGTCCGACGGCAGATGGGAATAAACTGTTCTCATGGTGAGGTTCTGGTCCGAATGGACCAAAGCCTCCTGCCTGAGGGGAGTGGTTCAAAGAGTTCATGTGCAGGGTGAGTAGGGTCAGCTGTAATCCGACCTGCTCGCCCCACAGTCCTGGAGGCGTACATGGATGGATGGGAGGCTACAGTCGATTACCTTCTCTGCAGAGCGCACAATGCGCTACAGTCTCTGTCTGTCCCTGACAGTGGCCCTGGTGTACCAGACTGTGATGGAAGAGCAGAGGATGGACTCGATGATGGCCATGTAGAACTGCACCATCAGCTTGGCTTTCCACAGCTGTCGCAGGAAGTACATCCTCTGCTGAGCCTTCTTGATGAGAGAGCTGATGGTGGTGCAGAGAACCCGATCACAGTCCACAGTGATGACGGGGATATCATTAAGGGCGAGAGGGGGGCAGATGGGCTGTGACTCTCCTGAAATCCACAATCATCTCCACCGTCTTCTGGGCATTAAGCTCCAGGTTGTTGTCGCTGAACCAGGTCACCAGCCGGTCCATCTCCCTCCTGTAAGCAGACTCATCACCATCCAAGATGAGCCTGATGAGGGTGGTGTCATCTGCAAACTTAATAAGTTGTACGGAGTCATGACTGGAGGTGTAGCAGTTGGTGTACAGGGAGAAGAGCAGAGGGGAAAGTACACAGCCCTGTGGTGATCCTGTGCTTAAAGTTCGAGTGTCCGAGACAGTTTTCCCCAGCCGCACGCATTGACTCTGATCCGTTAGGAACTCTGTGATCCATCTGCAGGTGGAGTCAGGTACATGGAGCAGAGAAAGCTTGTCTCGGAGCAGAGCAGGAAGGATGGTGTTAAATGCAGAGCTGAAGACCGCAAACAGGATCCTAGTGTAGGTTCCTGGGGAGTCCAGATGCTGCAGGATGAAGTGGAGGGCCAGGTTTATGGCATCATCTACAGACCTGTTGGCTCTGTAGGCAAACTGCAGAGGGTCCAGAAGGGGGTCGCTGATAGACTTGAGGTGGGGTAAAACCAGGCGTTCAAAAGTTTCAAAACCTTACTCTTTAATCTGACGCATTCTACTTCCTCAGACAGCTGAGCTGGTCTGTGAGGTTCAGTCCTCACCTCCTTCTACAGGTGTGCAGTGGAGAGCATCCTGTGCTCCAGCATCAACGTGTGGCATGGAGGCTGCACAGCTGCAGAAAGAAAAGCTCTACAGAGAGTGGTGAAGGCTGCACAGAAGATGTTGGAGTCAGTCTCCCCACCATCACAGACATCTACACCTCCAGATGCAGGAAGAGAGCCACCTGCATCATGAAGGACCACACTCACCCAGCACACACACTTTTTACCCCACTCCCCTCAGGAAGGAGGTGGAGGAGCATTAAGTGTAGAACCACTAGACTGAGGAACAGCTTCTACCCTGAGGCTGTTAGACTCATGAATCTCTAACCAGAATAATCACTGTAATGCCACTTTAATTGGAGATTTGACACTTTGTGCTGCTTATTATCCATACTGCTGATTATTAGCCATAAGCTGCTATATGCATAACCATCTGTAAACAACAGACTCATGTTCAGGCTGCTGTTTAATATGCCATACATTATTACATTATTATTGGTGGTGCAGTTTGGAGAGCTTCTTCCTCAGCGAGCAGGTTGCCCTGGTTCAAATCTCCGTCTGAGAGCCTTTCTGGGTGGAGTTTGCATGTTCTCTCTGTGCATGTGTGGGTTTTCTCTGGGTACTCTGGTTTCCTCCCACAGACCAAAAACATGCATGTTAGGCTGATTGGTGAATTGTCCCGAGGTGTGTGAGAGAGAGGGTGGATAGTTGTTTGTCTCGTTTGTCTCTGTGTGTCCCTGATGGACTGGAGACATGTCCAGGGTGTCCCCCGCCTCTCGCACAGTGATGGCTGGATATGAGCACCAGTGACTCCCATGACTCAAAAAAGGAAGAAGTGGGTAAATATAATGGATGGATTTATCACAAAGTATCATTGTTTAGCATATATCTTAGATCCTGGTATACAGGTTTTTTTTATACTTTATATATTTGCTATTTTTGGGTGTAACTGGGAACTTGTGTACACAATTTCGTTCTACCTCATGTACCACATGTGGTGTGAAAGACAATAAAGAACCTTGAACCTTGAACGTTCCCTGAAACTGTAAGTCGTTTGACTTGGTCAACAGAACCGTGGATGTGATCAGACCCAGATGAGCACCGTCTGAAGGACTGATGAGTGTCTGGTGTTCTGCAGCAGAGGTAGAAACAGTCTGGGGGTGATGGAATCAGCAAATGGACTTTAAAGGGACACGTTGCAGGTTGTTTAATAAAAATATTCACCTCCCTGCTGAGTTTTGTCTTTGTCCATTAGGTATGAAGATTGAACCAGCAGGGGGTTAGAACACACCAGAGACCAGATGCTGCAGGGCAAATATCTGCATGCTAATCTTTACTGGGCTCCTGCTGTTTCAGATTTAATACAGAAACATAATATTCTGTTAAAAGAATATTAGAGAATATTTGTCTAAAAGCTGAACAAGTATTAGCTGATTAAAAGTTTCTTTACATCAGAATATTCACAAAGATGCAAATGTTCATCTTCCTTTTGCTGTGATTCAATGAATTATAGTCAGTAGTTTTCACACACCCGTCCCCCATGAGTGTTAGATTTTTATTTATTTTATTTTATTTGCTTTTAATGATTTTTTTCCACTGTGAAATTATTACAAGATGCAACTTCGATGATTTTGACAAGTTTGAATTTAATGTAGATTTTTTAAAGCAAATGCTAACACTAAAAAAGGCATTATCAGTTATTTTTGAGACTGAGTAAATGAGGTCTTGTCCACACACACACACAGTGTTTTTATTTCCCTTTTCTAGAAGTATTTTGTAAACACAGCACTGTTTCTAGTAATATTTTCATCCACACTGAAACACAGAAAATGACATAAATGCTGTAGTAGCTATGCCAGGCCTGCAGTAAAACTGTAAAGAGATGATAATTTGTCACTTCAAAACTAAACACCTAAGAAGAAAAAGATGAGGGTGGAAAATATGAGAGCAAAAATGGAATGTTTTTGTGTACTGACGTCAAAGTAGAACGTCCACTTTATGTCACGTTAAACTACTATGAACCAGTTGTGTTGGTTTAAATCTGCAAACGAGTTCCAGCAACCAGTAAGGTTGGTGGAGGGAAGGGCCTTCCTCAAGGTGATTAAATATCAGGCTAATTTTTAATGCACAAGGTCAGTCTTTTAAAACTACAGTACAGTAGTCCCTTGCTACTTCGCAGTTTGTTTATAGCAGACTCGCTCTATCGCGCTTTTTCAAAATAAGATTGGACATGACACACAACTGGCTGATTGATGGATGAGCCGCATGATCGGCATGGATTTTTTAAATTTAAATAAATTGTTTGGAATTATTTAGCACCTGCTGCATCTTTGTGCAGCCCACACTGCAGGATAAACTCCCTGCTGCAGCTGTTCTCCGTGAGAAGCGGAGAAGTGGGCGTGGCCAAGAGTGCTTGCAGGTGGCAAAGAGCAGCGGAGGCAGGGAGCTGACATCATGACATTCTGTGTCTTTTAGAGAGTTTAGAGTTTAGAAACATTGTTTAGAATATTGCAAGAGAGAGGGAAGGGTTTAAAACATCTTTACATATATATACTGTATGTATATATATA
>JBBPBX010001815.1:37903-59606 GCA_038048925.1 Garcialebias charrua | reverse complement strand
TATTTTTTTTTTTTTTATAATAAAATAAACTACTACTTTTTACAACAAATAAATATACTGTACAACACTTAAATAAAATGAAGGGTGGCAGTAAGAAGAAAAAATCTTATTTTAACTGCCCCCTCTTACAATCCATCAAATCAAACAACAATCAACTTTAATTAATAAAAAAACATACAAGAAATAATTCACCAAAAAAATATATTGAACTGCAAAGCAACATACACAACAGTATTTCATTTATATATTTGCAATAGTCCACTTTTTATCATTTTCTTAAATGTAATCATTGTTGCTGCATTTTTTACTTCAGTCTCCAAGACATTCCATAAGCCAATTCCTTGAATTGAGGTTGACCGACCCTTTAAACTGGTTCTATATTGTGGTTTAATAAATACTTCTATTCCCTTAAGATTATAACAGCTTCGCCGTTTAACAAAATGCATTTGGATATTTACAGGCAGTTGATTTTTATGAGCTCTATACATAACTAATAAAATATTATAATCCACCAAGTCCTGGAACTTCAACAATTTCAATTGATCAAATAAGGTGTTAGAAGGGTGACAATAATGTTTTCCTGTGATTATTCTAACAGCTCTTTTTTGTAGCAAAAAAATAGGCTCTGTAAATGTTTTACAAGCTTTCCCCCAAACAACAATGCAATAAATCAAATGTGGAACAATAATTGTATTATACAACGAATACAGGGCTCTGTCATTCAACAAGTCCCTGATTCTGTAAAATACAGCAATGGACTTAGCCATCTTTGTCCTAACAGAATTTATGTGATTCTTCTACGTCAATTTATCATCAATAATAACGCCCAAAAACTTCACATCATTGACACGACAGATTTCAACACTATCAATCATCAATGGAACATAAACAGTTTTCTTTTTTTTACTGAATATCATATACTGGGTTTTATCTAAATTCAACGATAATTTATTTAGTTTAAACCAATTTTGAATTTTAACAAATTCTGTCATCATCAACTCATACAACTGTTCAATATCTTTACCAAAACAAAAAAATATATGCGCTGCGGAACTAAATTTCCTGGGCGTGTTTCAGCACGGCACTATTATCTTGCAGCACGCGCAGCACGCATAGCATTTAGCAGCCTAGCATCTTGTGTGCGGTCTCCTGTTTGGGAACGTTATGGCTTTCTTGTTAAAAGACAAGCGCACATCCAAAGCTGTGTGTCGACGTTGTTTCACAAGACTGGATCTGCAGCAACAACACGTCTAACGTTAACACGCTTGAAACGACGTCATCCGAACGTGAACGAAGAAAAGCAGCTTGTTGCAGAAAGACTGCTAACAGCAGCTGCATTTAAACATCCATCACGTCAACACTTCAGCCAAAAAGTTAAGAACTTTATGAAAAAGCTAAAACTGATATTGTCAACAAGCCCTGGAGCAGATTAAGCCCTGCCCTGATGATGACCGAGAGATTCACCCAGCTCATAACAACCGTTCAAGAAGAGGTATTGTTCTTTTATTATTATTATTATTAGTAGTAGTAGTATCTAATTAATCTTTTTTATTTAAAATCATAATCTTATTAACTTGTTTTTTTAACCTCTTTGTGTTTTATTTTATAGTCTGGGGCAGAGATAGCAGTTTATCTCTTCAGGGACATCCACCACATCACTTGCAGCTAAGACGTGTGTGATGACTCTGAAGTCTTCCAGGGACCTGTCCCACCTGGGGGAGCAGGTCCAAGAAGAGGTTGGTGTGAGTAATGAGGACAAATACAGCCACACTGCTGCTACTGTTGTTATTGAGATGGCTGGAGATATTCACTGCAACTAGATCTGTGCTTTTAGCAGAAAATGTGGACAAGTTGGTCTTTTTGGACAAAAACTTTAAACTTGATTAGTTAGATTGTAAAGTCTGTTGCTGCTTATTGTTCTGGCTGTTATTGTATTTATTAAGATTTTTATTATTGTTAGTATAGTTTATTTATTGTAAAGAGTGCTGTTTATTTAAAATATCATCCAAATGGGTCACTTTTATTTATTTTTATACAAACGTATTTTTGGCATATTTTCAAAATAAACATTTTGTAAGTCTTTATTTTGTCTTTTTTTTGTACCGAAAATAAACCGAACCGAGCCCTCCTTGAAACTGAACCGAACCCAAATGTGATTTTAGCGTACCGTTACACCCCTACTACTTACTACTACTATTCGGTGGTTTTTCACTTATCGCGGGTCTTCAGGGTATGGATCCACGTGATTAACGAGGGACTACTGTACTCCCATTTCTTGTTTGCTTGTTTTTTCCCTGCAGCATTCACTTTATTATTGTTGACACTTAAATAGAGTGATGGATTTTTTTTCGTGTGATAAGATTTGCTCTATTCAAGGAAATGTTGTGGTCCGTCAGGGTCCATGTATCATTTGTTCAGTTTTTGATTGAGAATCTTCAACAACATGCACATGCATGTCAGGGACGTGCAGAGCCCAGTAAAGGGGCAGGTGGTCAAAAAAAAGGGGCACATCTAACCACATTTTAGGACAGAATACAGATAGTCTTCGACTTAAGATGCCCTCGACTTACGACATTTCGGACTTACATCTTGTCTCCCTTCTCCCTAGCAGGCTCCATTCACATAAATGTGAAAGGGAGACAATTCAACTCACTCCTTCATCTTTAAAAACTGTGTTAGGATAGGCTAAGTGCTTGGTGACTGTACAGTACTGTACATTTATTAAAAAAAAATATATTATTTTTTTTGTATGTGCTCCGACTTATGACGATTTCGAGTTACGACCGGTGGAACGGAACTCGTTCGTAAGTCGAGGACTACCTGTATTAACAAAGTCACATAGCTTTCAGAGTTTAACAATGATAAATTACAAAATTGAAAAACAAGGGCACAGTGCAACTTTTTTGTGTACTGTAATCTGTAAAATGAAAATGGGACCTCTTCTATGGAGTTCAATTTGTTTCACAATTATTCTATTTTAAAAAACTAACCTCAATTACATAAAATAAAATTGTGATCTAGACATTTTGAATTGTAAAAAAATGTTAAACAAAAAAAAGTTTTGCTTAAAAAAACTTTTTTTAAATTAAAATCACAAATTTTTCTCTCATGAAGTGAAAAATTTATTTACAAAACAAACTTATTTGCGCATGTCAGAAATCTTTGCTTGCTATTCTAAGTTTTTGTTTGTCATTCAAAGTTTTGCTTGCGATTCTCACATGACGTCGTGGGCAGAGCCTAAAATCGCAAAAAAAGATTTCTGATGTGTGCAAATAAAAGTTTATGTTTTGCAAATAACTTTTTAAGTTCACGAGAGAAAAATTAGTTATTTAATTTAAAAAAAAGTTTTTAAACAAAAGTTTTTGTTTAAAAAAAAGAAATCATTACAATTCCAAAAGTTTTGATTACAATTTTATTTTACTTAACTGAGGTTAGTTTTTTTTTCATTGAATAATTGTGAAACAAATTTAACTCCATACTCTGCGAACCAGACCCTAAACTTACTTAAAGTCTGGATTGAGTTTTTTCCCCTTCATTTGTACGCTTTTATTGGACAGGAGCAACTTGATTGGTTATTACATACATTATATATATTATGGTAGTTCAGGGTGAGTTATTTTTAATTCTAAATGAATATTCTTGTTGGACTTTTATTTAAGTGCTATTCTCCTTCAAGATACATTTACCTAACGCTAGAATAAATGCAATGTACATTATGCAGCAAAGGAAGTTAGAAGATCGGACATAATATCCATTATGGAGAGATGATAGGTTTTGGACAGGCGATGTGCTCCCTATTGCATAAGCCAGGGGTGTCAAAGTCAAATACTGTACATTGAGGGCCAAAAAAATAAATAAAAATTGCTACAAGCCAAGGGCCGGACTGGTTCAATGATTATTATAAGGGGGTGATATAAGTTTTTTTTTTCTTATTTCTGCACTTTTTTCATTCATTGTTTTCTTTTTGATAATTTGTTTTATTTTGTCTCTTTTAAACAAATGAATAAATCAATTAAATAAAATATTAAATAGCTTTACATCTGCTAAGTTCTCAGCATAAACCAACACAGACATGTTCCTGCTTTTAGTATTTTACATTGTTTTATAATGTAGTTGTTTATGGTTTTTTTACCCAGTTTTCTTGTGATTTTTAATTAATATGCTTTTTTATGATTGTTTACTGTTGGCTGCAAGTATCAAGCTGCAAAATCCTTCATTTTCTACATCTGATAGCTGTTGGACTGGACGTAGCTGGCCGCGGTCGGTCTCCCTGTTTCGGTTCAGCGAGAGTGGCGTCCCGCTGAAGACTCGGAGCTCAAATGTCCAACGTAAAACTAACTTGACTGCAGTTTAATGTGGCGCTATGGGTTCTACAGACATTGCACGTTGCTGTCTTGTGGTGTTTGGTGTAAAATAATTCCACACAGCGGACATGTTACGATGAAAAGTTGGCTAGCTGTTAGCTAAAGTTCTACTCACTCAATCCACACGCTGTAGCTGGCTGCAAACTGAAAGGGATTTCCTGAATGTGAGGCAGGTCTTATTACTCTGGGTTCATGAGACACGACTCCGGATCAGATTGGCCCCACCCCTACTACTACTGTTGCATTGTGGGGAATGTAGTGTTGGTACGTGACCGGAGGGCTTATTATGTTGTTTTCTTGCAAAATACAATTTGTTTTGTTTATTCATTCATTTTATAATAATAAAATACACAACAATATACACAGAAGGAAAAAAAAAAAAACACATAGGTATAAAATGAAAGGCGGCAGATGAAGAAAAAAATTCTTATTTTATCTGCCCCTTATCTCTCTAACAAACAATTCACACAACAAATTTCGTTAATTTCCAAAAGAAATGAACAAAGCTTTTAACCTCCAATACAACGTACAATTTCTAACTTAAACTAATTTAATTATAGGATTGTAACAATTTAAACTTAATCATTCTCTTAAATATTGCCATTGATTTAGCCACTTTAACATCATCCTCTAAATCGTTCCACAACCCAACTCCATGAACCACGGCCGATCTTCCCCTCAAACTTGTTCTAATTTGTGGCTTTACAAATATATCTTTCCCCTTTAGATAATAACAACTCGTTCTTTTAACAAAATAGCTCTGAATATTTAAAGGCAGAGTATAATTCTGTGCTTTATACATAACTAACAAAATATTATAATTGACTAAATCGTAGAACTTCAACAGTTTCGTCTGACAAAATAATACATTTGATGGATGATTGTATTGCTTTCTTGTAATAAGTCTAATAACTCTTTTCTGTAAAATAAAAATAGGCATTGTAATTGATTTACACGCCTTTCCCCAAATGCTAACACAATAAATTAAATGTGGAACAATGAATGTGTTATACAACAAAAACAATGCCTTATCATTCAAAAAATCTCTGACTCTGTAAAATATAGCAATAGACTTAGATAATTTCGCTTTAACAAAACTTATATGCTGTTTCCACGACAATTTATCATCAATGATGACACCCAAGAACCTCACTTCGTGAACTCTATGGATCAATAATAATACAGTAATAATAATAATAATACAGTAATAATAATAAAATAAAATAAATAATTTTAGTACATGTTATTATGTGTCAGAGGAGGGCTTAGGACTAGGAAATTTAAATAAATAAAAAAAATTGACCAAAAGGGCACTTGGGGGCTAGGAGCAAAAGGGGCAGGTAATTTCGGTCCTGTGTATGTCCTGTACATATTGCAGTTCTGACAATACAGTTGACTTTGACTTTGACTTCAAGGGTCCATGTACCATTCGTTCAGTTTTTACTTGAGAATCTTCAACAACATGCATATGCATGTAGTCTGAAACATGAGAACAGTTCCATCCAAAATGATGAATACATGAAGTTGGGTTACTGGTGCACGTTACTTTACTGTATGAATCTAAAAAGATTCAGGAAACTGTATACTACTGACCGAATGTGTTCGTATAGTGCACGTGTACAAACACTTGTGCTTTCAGGTAAATTACCTTTTTTTTTATTCCACTCTGAGACCTAGATTTATAAAAAAAATGTCAGTGTCAAAGAATACAGTCACTGTTGTGTAGACAACCCACTGAAAAACTACTGAACTATTTCAGTTTCACTTAAAAACAGCACAAAGTAAACTGGGTCTGAGGCTGTTAAAATAAATACAAGGATGTTGTTTCAAGAACATTTTACTGTAAAACCTTTTTGCAGAGATACATTTTAGAAGTTCCTAAAACAAAGTTTTACACCGCTGGAACAAGTAGAAAAAATCTTTGCACATTCCTTAAATGACAATCTCATGTGGACAGAGACTGATACAATTATTATTTTTAATTTAGATGGTCCCTATAATGTTTTACAGCTGTAAAACACACTGTGTATTAATACCATGAAACAGGGCACAGTAAGTGTGTATTTGTTGGACATTTAAAAAGTTCCCTTGTTTGTTTATGAACGCCTCTTCCTCCCTGCCTTTCCTGGAACACTGATGTGTTATTACCTTCATCGTGTGATTATCACTGGGATAGTTTGTGACAGGGTGTTGTATGAACTCTGTGTTTTACTGAGTAGGGTCCAGAAAGCAGAAAAAGGGATGATTAAAACTCTGCATTCATTCTTTTAAAGACTGAACTCCAAAGAAAACATTCAACATTGACTGTCTTCGTGATTTCTTTAAAGACCAACGTTCTGTAGAGCCAACCTGCTTTTCAGTCATCTCAAGCTGCTACGTTTGAAATGCTGTGAGGCTTTAGAGCACAAGTGTCCAAAGTGTGGCTCGAGGGCCATTTGTGGCCCTTGGAGTGATTTTGTGCGGCCCACAGCTTCAGTTAAAGAATGGGATAATTTTGGCCTGCAGGACTGAGAGGTCGATGCAGACTTACTGTAAATTGTTGGTAATCTTGTATAATGTTTAGTTTTAATAGCAAAACAGTTGAAAAACAATTGTCTAAAAATGATCAATATTACTGTATTTTCCGGCCGAAAAGTCGCTCCGCCCCATAAGACGCATTGTCCAATTATGTCCAATAACTTGGAAAAATCCATAAACGTGTCGCACCTCCATATACCTCGCATCTATTATGCGTCACCGCTGACGCGTCGCGTATGTTACGCGTCACCGCCCTGCTGCATATGGCGGCCACAGAAGCGTGCACGGTAGAACTTTTAACAAGATTAACACGGTAAAAACAATTATTTGTTTGCTGAAAATTATAGCAAAGATGTGTCTTAGCTTAACCTTTCCTTAATAAATGCACATAATGGTCAAATCAGCTGGATTTAAAAAAGTCGTTTCGCCATGCGCACGCGCAGCGAGCGGATACGCTTCATTTCTTTAAAATTTAGCAAGATAAACACTTAAAAATATATATTTGTTGGTTGACATTATAGCAAAAGTGTTCCTGAGCTTAACCGTTCCTTAATAAATTCACGTAATGGTCAAATCTGCTGGATTTAAATTGTTTCGCTTTGACGTCTTCCAAACGGTCGCGAAAATAAATTATAAATAAATCGAATTTTAGCTCAAACATCTCCTACAGCTAATGGGTTGTAAATATCCATCCAGTGATTACTTTCTGTAAGTTTCATCAAAATCTGTTGTGTGGTTCTTGAGCTATTTTGCTAACAATCACTAGTTCAGACCTCCAGAGTTCAGGAGGCCGGGCTGCAACAGAGTGAGTCCGAGCAGAGGAGGCTCTGTCGGACACATGAGCTGGGAACGGTCAGTGGACCCTAGCGGCCGAAAGTGGTACTGCTGCCCCTAGCGGCCGAAAGTGGTACTGCTCCTTTTTTGTTGTTGTCAGAATTAATGGAAACTGTCATATCTGAGCCAAAAATTGGTCTAAAAATATGGGAAAAATCCATAAATATGTGGCTTCGTTCCACAAGTCGCAGGACATGAAAATTAGTTTTAAAAAACTGCGACTTATAGGCCGGAAAATACGGTAAACAAAATACAAATTACAAACCTTTGGCTATAATCGTTTGATTTTCACTTCATGGTACAAAGCACCAACAATCTTTACTGGTTTATGCCAGAAAGAGACTTTTGGATAATGACTCATAAAATGTGGCTAAATATTGCAGTTGATTAAAAAAAATCAAGAGGGAAACTGGACATTTTAAATGAATATAACGTGGTATCATCTACATACGAGCTGATCAACTTTATCAAACCTTCTGTGAATCCATTGTAGTGACTGACAGCTGGATGATGTTTCAGAACTTGGATCAGCCTTTTGGACAGTCCATGGTCCAAAAGGCTGATCGACCCGCTTTTAAAAGAACACTTACTCAAATTATGCTTTTGTTGTTGGGAACAGACTAAAATGAACTTTCTAAACACAAGAAAACAACAAATATAAACCCAACAAATCAAATCCTTTTTAATAAAAAATTTAGGCTTAGTGTTTATGAGGCTTTTAATGTTTTGGATCTACAACAATTTAAAAATCTTTCTCCACCAAAATCAATAAACTTTGTTCCTTTCTCCTTTTTCTACTGTTCATGTCAAGAGTTAAATTCACATTTTTGTGGTGCACGAGTCCTTTCATCTGGATTGATGGACAGCCCTGCTTTAGAGGCTCTTTGTTTTATTAGTTTTCATTAACACTGACAAGAAATAAAAATGGCGGTGGTTCGGTGGTTAATTCCTTTTTCTTCTCATCAGCTGGTCTGTCTGGAGCTGCTTCCTGCTGTGGTCCAATATACTAACGCTGTCTGTGTGGAGCGTTCTAGAGACTTGTAGTGGTCATTTAGACCAGCAGAGGCCTGAAAACCTTCCCCAGGTGAACAGAGGGAGGGGGTGTTTTTATTGCTTCACCTGTTCCCACACTAATGAATGGACAGAGAAAATGTGCACAAAAAGCTAAATAACTGTATTTTTCTGTCTTTTTGTCTCTTTAAGCTTCTGCATTGAGCAAGAAGAGCAGTGTGACACTAAAAAAAGGATTATCTCCTTTACGGAGCCTCTCACCATTTATCTGAATATAATGCATAAAATGAGTTTTGTATCTGACCAGTGCAGAGGATCTGGTAGCAAAATTCAGAAAGCAGTCAGGATGGCTCTGTGTTGTGACAGAAGGATGGAAACTCACGTATTTTGTTTGGGAACAGTGAAATGTACTGAGAACATCACAGGCTGTCAGGTTGTGTTTACTGAAGACCATATCTGACTTCACTCACAATGCACCCCTTCCGTGTTTTCCCCATTCCACATCTGGATGACAGCACAGGGACAACAGAGTCTGTCAGAGGAAGTGAAGGCAGGAGCGACTGATTTAAGAGAAGTCACACACTGCTCCATCAAGCCTGCTCTAAGATAATATTATGTGCTGATGGAGTTTCCTTTTGTGTGCTCAGACTAAAACACATTCACACCATTGTCTGTATAATACTAGACCTCACGTCACATCTTTGACGTCAACAGGACCTGGTGTACAAAATGTGCCATGTTGCATATTAATGGATCAGACCCATGTTGTCACCTTGTTTCTTTTAAGCATGAAATAATTAATTACAGCAAAAAACAATTTAAGAAAAATAGATGTTTGAACATACAGCAGAAATATTTAACCCTTATTAGAACCAGCCCACATGCAAGATAGTCTAATTGTGACTTCAACTTCCAGCTTCATGTCCAGTGTCTAGATTTCATCTAAAGTTTATGGTTAAAACTGAGCTGTAAGGACAGCAGAGGACCTTTGACCTCTGGAACGGGGTGTTTGCTCAGAGCGGAGGTGATGGGGGCATAAAGAGATGCTCCTTGGCTTCCTTGGAGACACAGGGAGGAAAGAGAGGATAAGCGAGCCTACAAAATGCAGCAGTATAAAGACAGTCCACAGTCACGTCACTTTGAGCAAACAGAGCAGACAGCTGTCTGACAGAGACATGAAGCCATTCAGTAAATAAAGGCCCTGCACACTTTGAAGGAATGCAACTCGCCCACAGCCTTTCATGACAGAGTTTTAATGTGAGGGAGCTGAAATGATTTTGGTCAAACCTTGAAATTAGCATCGGGCACAATCTTATGTGATATTACACTATCGCCCATGATCTGTCAGCCACTAGGGAGCACAAGCCAGTGTGTCTCTTGTACTGGTCCCAATCCTGGGTAAATGGTGAGGGTTGTGTCAGGAATGGCATCCGATGTAAAACACTTGCCAAAACCATAATGCAAGTTCATCAAAGTGAAACCATACCGGATCGGTCGAGGCCCGGGTTAACAACGTCCGCCACCGGTGCTGTTGACAAACAGGGTGCCGGCGGAAATTGTACTACTGTTAGTCGAAGACCCCGAGGAGGGAAACGTGTCAGGAGACAGAGGGAGAGGAGGAAAGTGAAGAATGTAGGACTGAGGGTTGCAACTCTAAATGTGGGGACAATGACAGGCAAAGGTAGAGAGCTGGCTGACATGATGCAGAGAAGAAAGGTAGATGTTTTATGTGTCCAAGAGACCAAGTGGAAGGGCAGCAGGCTGCACTATCTTTCTGCACAACAATGGTGGAATTGGTGATCCTCTTACCATCTTGGCTTCTGAGAGACACTGACACTCTGAGAAGCTCTTTTTATACCCAATCATGTTGTCAATTGACCTAATTAGTGTTAATTGGTCTTCCAGCTGTTCGTTATATGCTCAATTTCCTTTTTCCAGCCACTTATTGCTACTTGTCCCAACTTTTTTGGGATTTGTTGACACTGAAATTTTGAATCAACATATTTTTCCTTTAAAATGTTACATTTACTCAGATTAAACTTTTGATCTGTCATCTATGTTCTATTACGAATAAAATATATACATTTGCCATCTCCACATAACTGCATTCAGTTTTCATTCACAATTTGTTTAGTGTCCCAACTTTTTTGGAATCCGGTTTGTATACGCCTAGTGTTTGGTTTTCTTGTGAATTTTTGTAATTGCAGGACTGTTAATTATTTGTGTTATACCTTTGTTCATATTGGTTCACAGAAAATTATCCAGTAACCTTGACTTTTTGAAGCCAGGGAATTATCTTTAAATGCATAATGTTCTCTTCTTTTGTTTCTTTCCAAGTGAGCTGCGACCCTCCCCGTCCTCGTCTCGGTGCACCTGCACGAGCTGTGAGCAGCCCCGGCCTGTTGGAGAGCTGCTTCGCTCGGCGACTGCGCTGCGTCAGGAGACCCGATGGCTGACGGCCCTTCATCTCCCTCCGCAGGCCGCAGGCTCGGGCTGCTGGAGTCGCTGACTGTGGCCGTGGTGGTGCTGCTGGCTTCTGGGCTGGGGTCAGCACTGGGTCAGCAGGTCTACACAAACACGTGGGCTGTCCACGTACCTGGAGGACCGGAGGCGGCTGACCGAGTTGCCCAAAAACACGGTTTTGTCAACCATGGCCATGTGAGTACCTCACCTGTTTTGAATCTTCATTTCAGCGCCGCGCACGCAGCTGTACGTTCTTTTGTTGGGAAAGCTTGAAAACTACTCGTTGTATAAATGTAAAACCAGTTTGGTTTTGACTATGCAAATGAGGGACACACCTGGAACACTTAATATAAAAGGCATACTTTACAGTCAGCACCGTGCGTCTGTCTGGCTTTAACTATTATTATTATTATGACACCACCTAAACATATTTATATGGTCTGTTTAAAGCCTTTTTTGAACAATTAATTTGTGATGTTTCATTCTGTACTTGGTCCTGCTGTCAGCTCAGCTGTCTGGCAGCACGGTGCCGTTATTCCTTTTAACGTTCTTCTTTCTAGACACAAAACCTAAAAAGTTTGAAAGCAGCAAACATGGACATGAGTACATCTTTGTGTATGTGTGTGTGTGTGTGTGTGTGTGTGTGTATGTGTGTGTACTGTAGCTGCCTTGCATTGATGTTTTGTTCCACTCTTTTATTGCCACAAAAAGGATAGCTTCTCCAGGTGTATCATTGATCATGGTGTTGTCTGGCTGTGGCTTTGTTTAGAGCTGGATGCTCTTCTCAGGTTTGCCAGTCATGAGATAAGGTGTGTTCTTTCCTCATTGTTTAGTATTCTATTATATGTTTTTTTTGTTTAAAAATGCTGGTGAACAAGTTATACAGTAGTCTTGAAACTCTTTGCACGGTTCAGGGAACAGATCTGAACAGTGCTTTTGGAGATCGCCTTTAAAATAAATGTGACGCTAAATGAACGAAACATAGTAAACTATCTTAAACAAGACAGAGTCTCCTGTTTCACACAGGACGTTGTGAACTTGTTATTCATAGAGCGTTTGTGTGAAAGGACACGAAACAAATATCTTGCAAATCTGTGGGAGCTGAGTTAATCTGCATCAGAGTTGCATTGGGGTCCAAAAAATCATAGCCATAATTTCCAAACCCCAGCCGACCCGGCAAATTAACAATTACAGGTTCTACCCTGACATTTTTAATTACCGTATTTTCTGGTCTACAAGTCGCAGTTTTTTGCCTAATTTGCATGCCCTGCGACTAATAGAGAGGTGAGACGTGTTTATGGATTTTCCCCCCATATTTTTAGACCAATTTTGGCTCAGATATGACCGTTTTTCATTTTGGCAAAAAATGGTGCAGTACCACTTTTGTCCGCTAGGGGACACTTCCAGAGAGTCCACCGACCATTCCCACCTCATGTGTCCGAAGGCAGGCTCCTCTGGTCGGACCGACTCTGTCGCTGCCTGGCCTCCTGCTCTGGAGGTACCTACTGTTAGCTCAGTGTTTGTTAGCAAAATAAGTCGAGAACCACAGGACAGATTTTTATCAAACTTACAGAAAGTAATCACTGTATGGACATTTACAACTGATTAGCTTTATGAGATGTTTGAGATAAAATTTGATGTTTTATAGACGTAAATGTGTCGCAGTTAGCGTAGTTTTTTTTCCTGCTCCTATTTATCTAAATAGCTCATAAACCACACCGCAGATTTTCTTTAAACTTACAGAAAGTAATTATTTGGTGGTCATTTACAAACTTTTAGCTGTTGGAGTTGTTTGAGATAAAATAAGTTTTATTTATAATTTATTTTTGCAGCGCTCGCGACCGTTTGGAAGACGTCAAAGCGAAACAATTTAAATCCAGCAGATTTGACCATTACGTGAATTTATTAAGGAACGGTTAAGCTAAGACACATCTTTGCTATAATTTTCAGCAGACAAATAATTGTTTTTACCGTGTTAATCTTGTTAAAAGTCCTTCCGTGCATGCTTCTGTTGCCGCCATTTTCAGCAGGGCAAATGACGCGCTGACGCGTCGCGTAGCGGTGACGCATAATAGATGCGACTTAACTGAAGGTGCGACATGTTTATGGATTTTTCCAATTTAT
This sequence comes from Garcialebias charrua, assembly GCA_038048925.1. Lineage (NCBI taxonomy): Eukaryota > Metazoa > Chordata > Actinopteri > Cyprinodontiformes > Rivulidae > Garcialebias > Garcialebias charrua. The sequence goes on along the minus strand of JBBPBX010001815.1, from coordinate 46,293 downwards.
TGCCAATAATTGGACAAAGCGACTTATAGAAAGGTGAGACTTATCAGGCGGAAAATACGGTAAGCTTTGACATATAGGTAACGGTCGGCGGACGAGCGCAGCTGAATAAAAGGGACAGAAGATCAGAGCTGAGGGGGTGTTTGTCCTTTCATGGCCATCAAAGTGCATTAAATACATGCGTCTGCATTCTGCATTATTCAAACACGGACCATGCTCTGACATGTCTGCTTTGGGATCTCACCGGTTTGGGTCGTCGGCCGCACGCGTCCGCCGAGTGCAGCGGCTGAACGTCCATTTGGGCGATGGAGCGCTTCCTGGCAGTATAGTTCCATCTGAAGCTTAACTGAACTTTATTTCAAGGCCGGTCAAATGGCTGGTAAATGGCCGGTAAATGGCCGGTAAAATGGCCGCGTACGGCTGGTGATGGTATAGCAAGCCATGTTGCCATATAATTGGATCGCTGCTAATCCGCTGACGCAATAAAAAGCCCGACACCGACCCAGCCCGCCCATCCAGCACATTATAATGGCCCACGTTAGAAACGACAGCTCTAATCTACATGAGTCATAGAGGATTTTATTATTATTATTATTATTTTTTAGATCCTTATGTGTTTTTAAGATTGCTCTTAAAACAGCCATACTTTTCCAGGCTCGGCTGGTGAGTTTGGGATAATGTTGTTCCCTGTGCGTTAATGACGTTTTCCTCCTTTACGGCTTCCTGTTTGAATTCACTGGATGCTGATCGGCCTAGATATCATTTCACATCATCGGCTCCTCCCTTCAGAGCTGAACTTGGGTGAAATGAGTTTATTCTTCAGGGAGATAGATGTTGGAGACGTTTAATTGTGTTTGATTATAGAGTCTTGTTTTGTCCTGCACATTATTCAGAATCAAAATCAATATCGTGCATTAATGTAATCGTGTGTTCTCACAGTAAAAGTCATAAATGGTGCAGATCTTTCAATTCCTTAATACAAGTTTTTCAAATTGCCTTAACAAATCAACAACTTTGTAACATTTCTGCTTGATTTAGGCGATCTGTCTGCCATGATGGAGGAATACATCAAATATTTTACCGGCTGAACTGATGGCATTTTTTTCCATTTGTTGTTAAAAACAATTTAAAAACAATTGCGCTTCTGATCTTGAATGTTGTAGCTTTTTACAAAACGATCCTTGCATCTAATAAACCAGAGAACAAGCATCTTTATTCTGCTTAAATCTTGTTGCTCTTCAGGCAGCGGGCGTCTGCTCGGCACCATATGGCCTCACCGGTCGTGACCGGGGACGTTGTTTGTGCTGTGTATCATCGCGTGAACACTAATGAGTAATCCTACGCACTTTAATCCCTTAACTATGTATTTGCTGTGGACAGCAAGGAGCGCAAACAAGGCAATTACACCCAGGTGTTTGCGCAACGGCACTCTGGAGAGGAGTTTTTGTGCAATTTGGTCTGCCTCAGCAACTTGAGTTAAGCATTTTATGATCATTTGAAAACATGAAAGTAGACTGTCATGTCTAGATTGACGAGCGAGCCTTCATATGAATCTGAAACAGAAAAAAAAAGGCAAAGAAGGGTTTTAATCTAATGAAGCAGCTTTACTAAGGAGATATCCAGGAAGATCCTGAGCAAAGACTCTGGCTCTCTCAAGCCTGAAACATGAAGTGAAGTGAAAACAGATGTTCCAGGTTTTAACTCAAAGCCATTATCCCGCTTATTATTCTTGCTCCGTAACTTTGATCTACCCTGCATGCATTTTTTTTAAAGGTGGGCTAATTTGCCCTGTTATGACCAACCACACTGTTTCAAACTTTCAACCAGGTGAAACTCACCTAATTGTTTCTCCAGGGGATAATCCCTGACAGCCGTCTTGTGCCGCTGATGAATCCCACCATTTCCTGGTGTGACTGGCTGCTGGCGCCACATGAAGCAAACTTCATATATCGTAGAGAAATTCACGAGAGGAATGACTTTCATTACCAAAAAACACTGTTGGTCTTTTTCAAGCAGCTTGTGTGGTGATGAAATAGAAAGAGCAGAATAAGAAAATATCAAAATACAAAAGTTTATATCCGGGTAATCTGGTTCTACTGTTGCAATATGAACAGTTAATGAATTAGACCTTGGAAAACCGATGAGTTTTTTTTATTTTGTTGCCATTTTCTTTAGTATCAGCCAGATAAGTGATTAAATATTTATAACAAAAATGCTTGTTTTGACTCTGAGGTTTAAGTTCAAGTATCTTTATTGGCATTCGCATCACGTGTTATCAATTTTAGTTGATATTATCATTGTTTTTAGTTGATTTTATTACTTTTTTTCTTTTGTTGTTATTTTACCGTTGATTTTACTTGATTCTATCACTTGTTTTTATTTGATCATTGATTTTAGTTGCACCTTGTAGCACTTTGAGATTTTTGTTAATGAAAAGTGCGTTACAAATTCAATTCATTATTATTGTTATTATTGTTATTATTATTATAATGAGAATCTTCACCAGCATTATTATTATTATTATTACATGTGGTACATGAGGTGGAATGAAATTGTGTACACAGGGTCCCAGTCACATCCAACGATAGCCAAAAATAAAGTGAAGAAACAGTAAATAAGGATATATTCGAAGGTACAGACCCTTTCCAAAAAATTTGAATATCATGGAAAAGTTGTTCAACTTCCATAATTCCATTCAACTACAGTAGTTAATCTTTAATAGATGATAGATTCAGGGCCCACAATTTAAATGATTTCAAGTATTTATTTGTTTATTTTTACATAATTTGGGCTTCCAGCTTGTGAAACCCACGAAAACAGGATTCAATTTTTTTTTAAATACTGTGGAGAAACTAGTCCAAATGTTGCAGGGTGTAGTGGGCATGACCGTGTCCACTTTGATACACCTGTGTACTTTTGAACTGTTCCAGAGATGACCTTTACTGACCTCTCAGTAAAGCAAGACATTTACTACAAATTATTCCATTAGTTTGTAATCTGAGAACATAGTCACCAAAAGAGACTATTTCTACCTTTGATTTTATTCTAATGTAATCAAAAGAATAACTTTTGTCATTTTCATGATGTGTGCTTTTAAGCTGCTGTTATTCTTTTAATATGGAGTATTACTGTGTTACTTGACCATATAATGGTGTCATAGTTGAATTTTATGTCAAACTGTGCTTTTCAGATTTGTTTTAGAAGTGTTAAGACGCTAATCCAAGTATTTTACCTCTTGGAGTCTGTGCGTCTGTCTTTTTCCTAAACATTTCTCTCTGCTGCTGGCTGTAACCTTGGGTCGAGATAACAAGTGAACAGCTCGACTGTTTTTCTTGTGAACCAATGGAAAAGAGACGAGTTACTCTCATCTCAGATCCTTCCTTAAGTTCTAAGCTGTTGCTGGAACGGATGAGTTTGCTGGGAACTTCAAGACATGAAGACGTCCCAAAGAGCTGAATGAATGCCTGTCACCCGCCAAGGACAGTCATTCAGCTAAGGACTAAATAACATGCTGTTATGAGTCCACTTCGAACGAGCGTAAGCTCAAAACTTTGTTTATTCCTTCCTGGAATAAGTTTATCTTGAAGTCAGAGGCCAGGAGCTGACGCATTTTCTGATGACCAACGCGGAACCCAGGAGACGTTGAAAACGTAAACTAGAACCAGTTTTGGACGTGCTGGGCCTGAAGGACTCTGTGCATCTGAAGGCTGGTGTCATTTCTTTATCAGACTCGTCGTCGAAGGTAAAGAGCTGTTTACAAACGTACCTGGATTTTAGCAGAAGTCGGATGGAAGTGTCACTTTTGGTATCATGCTCACGATAATTTCCTTTAAACCATCTCTCCATCTTCCTCCTATCTTTTTCCCTCAATTCTAAGCTGGAAACTATTTTAAGCTAAAGAGCCCTCAGACTAAATATGTTTAACATCCAGTATTGAAGTCTGTTGTGTTAAATTTAACTGTGCTGACGTATTAAATTGAAAGAAAGTGAAATCATGCCAATCAAGTGTAATGGTGTTAATTTAGTTGATTCATTTTAAATAAATGATAGTGTCTCTTTGACATATCAAGCTAAGTTAACGTGTCCATTGTCACTCTATGGCTTCTGTTTTATTTATCCATCATAAAGATCACAGAAATATTGGGTAAACTGAAAAAGAAAAGAATCCGTGAAATTACTATTCAATCTGAATAAGTAAATTAATTAAGGAAAAGAGGTCAGTATTAATATTGACCTCCTCATAATCCTTTACAAGGGCATGAATGTTTTAAACTGAGTGTGACACACTGATCCTCTACTAAACTCAAAACACTTGCATAGGTTTCCCCAGGTGTCATTAAACTGCTTCAGTTCGGTTCAATATGGGGAAGACTGCAGACATAACTGGCCAGAAGACCACCATTGATCCCTCCATAGGATGGGTAAGCCACAAAAGTTCATAGCTAAGGAGGCTGGCTGTTCACAGAGTGCTGTGTCCAAGCATATCAATGGAAAGTCTAGTGGAAGGGCAACATGTGGCAGGAGAAGATGCACCAGCAAAAGAGATGACCGTGGGTTTCAGCAGATTATCAAACAGAGGATTCCAGAATCTGACAAAGATCCAGAAAGAGTGGAATGAGGTGGAAGTCACAGCTTCAAAAACCACCACGTTCAGACGCATCCGGGAGATGGGCTACAACTGTCGGATTCCTCTGTTCTCTTTTCCGATGAAAGTGAAGTGTGTCTTTCATTCGGAAATCAAGGTCTAAGGGTTTGGAGGAAGAAGGGTGAGGAACAGAACCCATACTGCTTGAAGTCCAGTCAGTGTGAAATATCCACAGTCAGTCATGATTTTAGGTGCAATGTCCGGTGCAGGTGTTGGTAAACTCTGCTTAAGGTCACAGCAACAGTCTACCAGAATGTTTTAGAGGACTTCATGATTCCTTCTGTTGAGGATCTGTATGGAGATGCAGATTTCATTTTCCAGCAGGACCTGGCTCCTGCCCATGCCACCTGAAGCACCAAAACCTGGTTTGATGCCCATGCCATCACAGTGCTTGACTGGTTAGCCAACTGGCCGGACCTGAACCCCATTGAGAATCTATGAGTTATTCTCAAGAGGAAAATGAGGAGCACCAGACCCAACAACAAAGACAAGCTGCAGCATCAAGGAAATCTAGGCGTCCATAACTCCCAGGCAATGCCACAGGCTGATTGTGTCAATGCCACATTGCATCGAGGCAGTGATTAAGGCAAAGGAATTCCCAACCAATTATTGAAGATTGACATATCGTTTTGAAAGTACCATATTTTGATTGATTTGTTGTTATCCTAATTTCTTTCTTCTTCTTTTTCTGCAAAAACTGAGAAGTGTGGGTTGATGTCTCCACAGTATTCTAACTTTTTGAAATCCTGTTTTCATGGGTTTCATGAGCTGAAAGCCCAAATTATGTAAAAATAAACAAATAAATACAGGTAGTCCCCGACTTACGACGGAGTTCCGTTCCTACACGCCGTCGTAACTCGAATTTCGACGTAACTCGGAAAATACGTCCAAACTGCACCTTTTACGTACAGTACTGTATTTTACCAAGCACTTAGCCTTATCCTAACACAGTACTAGGGCTATGCGATATGACGATATATATCGTGGGGACGATAGAAACGTGTCTATCGTGCTACTTTCCTTCTATCGTCTCTATCGTGATAAATAAGAATAAAAAAATAACTGTCGCAAATAAGCTTCATATTGTGGTTTTGCGAGATGACGGCGCGGCTTTATGTTTGACGCACGCGCGGGTTTGCGACACATGCTTTACGTGGTTAAACTCGAGAGCAACAGAGACGCAGGCGCATGAAGCCGGTGTCTCAACCATAGATCTCAACAAGGAGAAAACAGCTGCACAGGCAGCCCAAGAAGAATAACTTTTACCAAAAAGAGGGGGAAGCTCACCTTGTTAGCTTCCATTATTTCGCTCCGCTGAAACTCGGAGACAAAATGGGTCCAGAGGACACGAACCCAGAGTCCAACCGAGTCCGAACTCGGGTCCAGTTAACCAATACAAAACAGACCAGAGACACAACAGAACCGCAATCAAACGCAACGTTTTCTCTTTTCTGTTTCTTGCTTTGTTTACTCAAACTTCAGAGCGGATTTCTTCTTCGTGAGTTTCATTAGCAGCTGTTGTTTTACCGCCACCTGCAGGAAAAATTTGGACCAAAGTAGAAAAGGAGTTGTTTGTTTGTTTGTTAGTTTATTCATTTTATAAAATGAAATACAACAATTAACGTATTCATAGCAGATGAAGAATAAATCTTATTAAATCTGCTCCTTATTCATCTAATAACAGTTCAAACAATATTTTCTATAATAACAAAATAAGTAAATAACTCAGTCAATTTTCAATTCACATATATCACACATTAAATTAGATTCATTTATATTTTTTTTAGCAATTCATTTTTTACCAGTTTCTTAAATACAAGGAATGATTTGGCTTCCTTAACATTTGTCATTTGGCATTAAGTCATTCCATAATCGTACTCCTTGAATTAAGGTAGATCTTAGGTAGATCTAGTTTCTACTTTGGTCCAAATTTCCTTGTTCTTTTTGTTCACATTCTTATAAATGTAACTATCTGTAGTAAAATAATAAAATAAAAAAACTTTGGTCCAAATTTTTGCTGTACACACACACACACACATCGTGTTGTATATATCGTGATATATATCGTTATCGTGATATAAAAAAGTCCATATCGTGATATATGATTTTTTCCATATCGCCCAGCCCTACACAGTACCCTACATAATTATCAAAAAACACATACATTTGAGAGCCATAATGAAGTGAAAAAATAGTTAATTTCCTACTGGTATGCTGGTGAAGCCTTTTCCTCCGTTCCTCTGTCCCTCCTCCGGATTCTCCATTTGTTTACGTTGTAAAACCGCTGTCCATAAAACAGCTACTTTTCCACAGCTGCTGCGTGTCCAGCTTGCTCCAACAAGTTTTGTTTTGTTTTTTGAATGTCCAGAGGACCAGACTTAGCTTTTTTAGAGTTTTTTTTAGAGAGTACAGGCAGCTGTAGAAGCTGTAGCTACCGCCGCTAGCAAAACCGGAAACCGGAAACGGCCGGAAACTGCGTAAATCGACTTAAAAAAAAAAGAAAAAAGAAAAAAAAAAATATATATATATATATTTTTTTGTTTCTGTTTGTTTTGTTAATTTTTTAATGGAGATGCATGTTGTAACCACGAAACGTCATAACTTCAGGCCGTCGTAAGTCGAGGACTACCTGTACTTGAAATCCTTTAAATTGTGGGCCCTGAATCTATCATCTATTAAAGATTAACTTTTTGAATGGAATTAAGGAAGTTAAAAAAACTTTTCCATGATATTCTAATTTTTTGGAAAAGGTATGTATACACTAGCTAAACACTAATAATGTAAAACAGTTTTTGAAAACATTGCATTTCAGCGTAAACAACACAATGTGTTACATGAAGGTGGTTGTACTTGGTCCATGTCGTGGGGTTGATGAATACCCCTGTTCATTAACTTTGAAAGGTGAGACGTATAATCACAAGAGATGACTTCAATAAAGACGCTCCAGTGCTCTGCCCTGATGGCACATTTCTTTTCATTGATTAAAATGAAGCCATTAGTTTAAGACGTGGACCAACATCTGTTCGGCCTTTTCACCCCCAGCTGATGGGAAATGAGCCACTTCTGTTGGTTTTGTGTGACCTGGTGGGACGTACCTGAGCCGTGCGGGACTCTGCTGATGCGAGCGATGGTTAAAACTAAGCAGGAGAGCTGCGGGAAGGATCAGTGATTATAGCTGGGAAGGTTTTATAGGTCTGGGAACGGTTGTTTTTATTTCCCGTTCATTCAGCCTGGCCCTCGCCTTCCTACGCAGCTCCGCTCAAGCAAAGTGAAGGACAAGGGTCTGGTTTTAACCAGGCTAGTTCATTCATGCTGCTTAGACAATCACATTTGTCCAGCCTCTAGCTTCAACGCACCAGATATTTATGATCCTCCGTTGCAGCTCATGACAGTCTCTGACCATAAACCATTTTTTAAGACGTCAAATCAAATGCAATATGACTCCTTAAATCCCTTCACCGGCATAATTCAATTACAGCTGTTCAATATGTGCTTTTATCTGCTAGTAAAAAATTATGGCTGCAGCTAAAGATTTAGTTCATTATGAAATAATCTCTGCATTAGTTTCTTGATAAGCTTTTTAAAATGTCAGAAAACTATTACAAATGAAGATGCAGAGAAAGGGAGCAAAAGAAATACAGTAGTCCTTCGTTTATCGCTGGGGATCCGTACCCTGAATAAGTGAAAAACCGTGAAGTAGGAATAGTAGTGTAAGTATTATTTTATTTTATTTTATTATATATATATA
>JBBPBX010001815.1:7514-37854 GCA_038048925.1 Garcialebias charrua | reverse complement strand
TATATATATATATATATAAAGACATTTAAAATCTTCCCACACTCTTGCAACATTCTAAACAATGTTTCTAAACTCTAAAAGCTCTAAAAGAGACAGAAAGCCATGATTTCAGCTCCCTGCCTCTGCTGTTCTTTGCCTCCTGCAAGCACTCTTGGCCACGCCCACTTCCCCGCTCGGAGAACAGCTGATCAGCTGCAGCAGGAAGTTTATGCTGCAGCAGTATGGGCTTCACAAATGTGCAGCAGGTGCTAAATAATTTACAAAAATTTATCTTTAATAAAAAAATCGATCGTGCAGCTCATCCATCAGCCAGTTGTGTGTCACGTCCAATCTTATTTTGAAAAACCGCTATAGAGCGAGTCTGCGATAAACGAACTGCAAAGTAGCGAGGGACTACTGTACATGAGGAAAATTTCATGCCAGCCAGGAGCTAAATTAGAAAAAAAACTGTTCATGCGGGAGTGGGAGCAGTTATCTTATTTGTTTAATCAAATTTATAGCAGCTAAAAAGATGTGATTCCATATTTTATTCCTTCTTCCTTCATGCCCTACATGATTGAATATAAATCTTAACAGTTGATAAAGTTGACGAGGTTAAAATGAGCTATAAGGAAGTCCTTTTTTTGGTCACGTCTAATCAATAAAAGCTGAGCTGGTCATTGTTGTTAGGCGGTGCAGAAACTCAGAAGCACTGTTGAGCCATGGCGGCAAATTACCTGTATAGAAAAGTCTGACGCACAACTTGTCAAACTGTGAGGTCTTTGCACCACTCTTTGTTTTTATGGGATTCAAAGGTGGGTATAAATCCAAAGGTACAAATCTGATGATGAAGTATATTTCATTCATTCAACCTTTATTTAGGCAGGTTAATCTCATTGAGTCTCGAGGACTCATTTACAAGAGAGACCTGTCTACAAACTAAAGGATGATAACGGCAACAGTAGATTTTCCTTGACGTATGCTTTAAAAGTAAAAGTAGAAATGACCTGGTGGTCTGAACTGATTCACTTTGACAGCACTTTTTTAAATTAGAGGACCGTTTCAAACAAGAAGAATAATTAAAACCAAGTTAGAGTGATAAAATTAGGAGAAAGCTGACTCACATTGCAGTAAATGGGCTTTAACAACCTTCTTGTATCTGCTGATGGTTATTTTGCATTTTAAAGACCCTTTTCTTGCCCATGTCATCAAACTGGCTCTGCAGCTGAAGAAGACCTGAAACCGTGGTTCTGCCTCTGGTCTGCTCTTCCATTAAGACGCTATTTAAAAGAACCGTAAAATGAGAACACAAGGACTTGTACGATGGGATCAGTAATGAGGACTGACACCAGTGGATCATTGTAGCGCAGTTTTCATTATGATATCATCAAAGGTTTAATAAAACATGAAAAAAATCAGTCAATGCTGCAACAAAAGAATCCATTTTATTTGATCGGCTTGACTGCTGGTGAAACCACTTCTCCAGCTGTTTGCAGGTCATGTGCTTTTGGTGCCTTGGGTTTTCATCGTCTTTCTCATTTTGTATGCCTCAACGTTCTCTTCCTAACGACGAGTCTTAAAATCTGAAAACTAGATTGTGTTTTAAAGTGGAGCAGGACAACTTTCTGGTTGTACCTTGTGTTGAGTGAATGTTTGAAGTACTTAAGGTTTATTCTTCACATACCGGTTTGCTGTTGCATGATGATAACGCTAACTGGCATGCGGTTGTGTTGTGAAACGAGCATCAGATCACCCTTTTCCAAGAAACATGCTTTGTTTCTTGCTTCCTAGGACTACAGTATGACTCATAATCCTTAAAAAAGTTATACAAGTCTCTGCTGTGAGACGTAACTGAATCGACCTAACAACGTTCAATCGGGTCATCTGAGCGTTTCTTTTCTTTTTGTGCTGAGTAGGGGTGGGTGATATGGCTCAAAAATTATATTGTGATATTTCAGAGCATTATCACGATAACGATAAATTTCGTGATATAAAAAAAAAAAACAGAAATCAAATTTATTTATTTGACAAAATTAACTTAACATGATGCTTTGCAGTATTATATAAAATAAAAAAAAACTAGGGTTAATTTTACTGAAATTACTTTATTTTGTAAAGTATTCAGTATCCAAGTATAAAAATAAAAAAATAAAAATGATCCTTCTGTTATTTAGATTGAAAAAGTCTGCACAAAATATAAACAAAAACCACCACAAAAACTAAAGTGCAGGTGCAGTTTTCCAAACCAACTACTGTAAATACAAAGAAGTTTAAGGTCTGTTGAGCATAAATGAAACCTACCGTACAACAAAATATGTTGTCTTTAAATGAGCTATAACGTCCAGAACTTGTAACAAGGTGATCAGCTGAACCTGAAGCTTGTTGGTGTTTCAGCTTCATCTATTCATGCAGGAATGATTCATTTTTCTGACTGATCTGTCTCTGATCACCTGCCTCTTGGTCCGTGGACCAACTGTGGAACTCAAGAGACAGTTGAGCTGCGCGTGTTTGTACCGACAGTTTAGAGCGAGGGAGACGCAGCCCGCACCGGCTGCTCAGAGAGGGGTGGGGGGAGGGGGAGACAGTTGAGCTGTCTGTACCTGCAGTTTAGAGCAGGGGGGAGAGAAGCTGAGACGTGCGTTGTTTGTTTTTAGCATTTTAGCTAGCTAGTATTGCACGTAACTAATTAGCGTAACACCAGTACAGACTGGTGGAGGGGGGTGCGCAGTTCGGTTTGGTCGTTTGAAGCGCTCGGTTGTTAAGGGGGCGGGGCGCCCTGACATATTACGTCATGAAATTAGCATATCATGATATAACTTTTTTGCCCAGGCAAGCTTTTTTTTTACCGGTATTACCGGGAACGATATGATATGGCCCAGCCCTAGTGCTGAGATGTTTCGCCCTGCATCGAGAAAGCTTAGTCAGTCTGAGGAAACGCCAAAGAAAACTGATGTTACTCCAAAGTGGAAAAAGCCAACATTGTTGTATTGTATACCTGGATTATTGAACTTTGGTGTTTTGAACTGGTTTGACGTGACTGTCGACGAGGGAGAGGGCGGGCACTGGAGGAGAGGGCATGCCCCAGAGACCATCTTAGCACCAACATAACTGTTTTTTTCCACTTAGGAGTAAGCTGTTGGGGGAGAATCCGTTTTGTTTGGCGTTTCCTCAGACCGATGAAGCTTTCTGGTTGGAGGGCGAAACGTCTCGGCACAACAAAAGAAACCGTCCAGATGACCTGACTGAACACTGTCGGATTTTATACCTGGATTATTGCGCATGGACTTTTGGTATAACTGAATCTACCATTAAACAAAAGAGCTGCATTTGATCTTTTATGATTAAAGATAGAGTTTGATCATAAAAACTGCTGTTTTTCCACTCTTCAAAGTGGAAACTCGTTTCTGTTGCTTTCCTTCGGGTGAACAGTGGCTTCTGATGCTGCCGCTGCATAAAAACATGCATTCATATCCCTGATCTATTTAAAGACAGGCTGCCTGTCGACCCCAGGGCTTTGCTTGTAAGGAAGGTTTGTGTTTGGAGTTCTGTGCCCTCGCTGTACTCCACGGCGCTATCTCGGACACTTGACATCTAACGTGCTCGTTTCCTCTTCTTTTCTCTAAAGTGGTGGTGTCCTTCTTGTGAAGATCATTAATATTCTCTTACACAAGATTAAAGAACATAGCAAAAGAGATGAATACTGTCTCGACTTCTGGTGGAGTAGATCAGATGACACCCGGCTATCTTTCTGAAAGCCGTGGCTCAGCACTGCACTTGAAGGCAGTCCTGGTTACAACTTCTCTTTTATCTAACTCACTCTTCTCTTAAATGATATGGAGGAACTTCTAAGCTTTCTTCTACATTCTTTTGATGTTCCCCTTTAATTTTACGAGCTTGTTGAAAGCACACATTTGTTCCCTTATGACTTAGCAATGCCAGATACGGCAATTAATTTCACCAAATAACTGAATGCTGGCGAAGCAAACGCGTTTTCGATTGATTCCAAAGAAACTTCCACGTTGTATCTGATTAACACAATTAGTGATTTTAATAAGCTGCCATCCCAACTTGTCTAATTTACTGTACAGAAGTCCCTCATCTATCGTGGGCGTGACGTTCAAGACATAGGTGAAAATCCACTAAGTAGGTACAGTACGTTGTATTTATTTTAGTACAGTAATCCCTCGCCACTTCGCGGTTTGTTTATCTCGGACTCACTCTATCGTGGTTTTTCAAAATAAGATTGGACATGACGCACAGTTGGCTGATTGATGGATGAGCCGCACATTTGGCATGGAATTTTTATTTAAAATAAATTATTTAAAAAATATTTAGCACCTCTTGCACATTTGTGCAGCAATTATTGCAGGATAAACTTCCTGCTGCAGCTGATCAGCTGTTCTCTTTGCAGAGCTGAGAAGTGGGCGTGGCCAAGAGCGCTTGCAGTTGACAAAGAGCAGAGGAGGCAGGGAGCTGAAATCATGAGATTCTGTGCTCTTTTAGAGCATTTAGAGCTAAGAAACATTGTTAAGAATATTACACAAGTGTAGGAACGCCTATATATACTGTGTGTGTGTGATATATATATATATATATATATATATATATATACAAAGCACTCTGTTAGAAAAATATGAAACAACAAGATCTCAAATATAATATGGAGCTAGGTTATTGAGAGCTTTGTAGGTTAGAAGTAAGATTTTGAATTAATTTCTGGACTTGACAGGGAGCCGATGGAGAGAAACTAAAACTGAAGAGACATGTTCTCTCCCACTAACTCCACAGTTTTCTACATAAGTTTTAGATGAGATGTTTCTAATTTTAGAGATATTACGCAGGTGGAAGAAGACGTTAAGACCTTAATAAACAACGTGTTGTAAGAATTCTTGCTGCCTGTAAATAGTTGGCTGCAAGAAGTTTTCATGAGGTGTGTGCACGAGTGTGTGTAAAGGTGCAGTATCTGTAATTTGACAAAATGTCATCATCTTTACAGTAAATAAATCAATTACTTCCTCCGTCAAAAACAATTTCTCTTCGAAGCAGAAAACTGTCACAAATGAATGTTTCACTGCTTCCCTCTCGACACTGTGCTCAGTGTTTGTCATAAAATAATTGGAGAAGGTTCACTTCGCGCACACGAGTGGTATCTTTTATTTTTGTTAATTTATGCTGTCAGGACTGAACAGCTTTATATTAATTTGTCACGCTAATAACACGGTGTGCGTGCAGTTCGGTGAACCGAGCGACAAAGTAAGTTTGTTTTAGCCTAAAGTCGTCATTAATCTGTTAGAAAAATTCATGGGGGGGCGGGGAGGATTCATCAACGCACCAGCTATAAATTCAAGAGCTGTTTTTAACACAGATATAGTCCTGGAAATGTAAACGGATCATTAAATTTTTTTTGCAACTAAATGAAAGCGCAGATCGAATTCTCCAAATTCTTATTTGCTGTATTTTTTTATTTGCTTTATAGCTTAAATGTGATACAGTATTTAGTTCAAGATTTCACTCTGCCTTTCTTGCAGTTACGCTGGTGGATTTAATTGTGTCAAAAAAGCTCAGTTAGATGCTCTTTTAAACAATCGGTGCTGTGCTGCGGGATAAGGCCTCCATTATTTCTGACCCATTTGTCAGTAAAATCTCCATTACTGGTACAACGATTGTCCTCTGAATTAGAAAACACCAGAAATGAGGAAATTGATGGTCCTTAATTGGGCTCTGGAGACATGAAATAATTATCTGTGGGGAAATTAAGAAGCTGAAGACATTTGCTGGAAATTCTTCTTGATACAAAGCTGATGGGAGAAGAAGCTGCTGAGTGTTGGCTCCAGCTGCTCTGCATGACTGGTTCAGTCCAACATCCACAATCCTCTTTTTTTCTTATAATTACTATAAAACAACTCATTAAAAAACAAAGACTCTGTAATGAGGACTTGCAATAAAATCATGAAAGCTGCTTCCTGAAATTAGAGCTCCTAATATAATTTTAAGAAAGTTTTATTTCGTTTTCTGGTCAAGTGTGGGGGGAAAAAAGCTTAAAAAGTGTCTTTCAGACGCAGAATTCAGATGAGTAATAGTTCACTTGGAAAATGCAGCTGCATCACTAAACATGTTCACATGAAAAATGGCAGCAGCCTCTTTTAGGAGACCATTAAAATGAAGGTCTCAGCTAATATTTGTTTGTAGGGTAGGATTCTGTTCATGCAATGAATGTGAAATCAAATGAACCAGGATATGTTTCAGAGTAATGTAAAGTAAACACAAAATGAGGACCAAACTAGTAAGTAATTTAAGTGGAAAATGTGGGCAGATAATTTAAAATGAGCCTGTTGTTGAAGCATTCCTAAATCATCCTGAAAAAGATGAATGTTGCATCACTTGACTTTAAAGACCTCCTTTACTAACAAAAGCGCAGAGCAAGTGATCGTTTTTCCCGTATCGCTCCCTTTTTCCGTTGTTGTTGATGGTATACAATCTGAATTTAGCTCATATTTCTTATCGCTCTAGAACATATGCAACCTTTATGATCAAAAGAGCCATTTTTATACCTTCATTCACTAAACTAAATGTTTCCAGAGCCGCAACAACCTGCTGCAACTGTGATATCAACTGGTGGCCCATGGGGCACTTTAGGTTTGTTGGATGATACTTTTGTGACCAGTAGGAATGGCATTGTAAAGCTAAAAATATTTAATGATTTTAATAACATTCATTGATCATTTTACTATTTAAGACAAATGAAAAGACCAGATTATTGTAATTTGTTTAATTGTAGAAAAAAAATCATTAAGTATAGAAATAAAGCCAAAAAAGTATTTGCAAGAGAAATGAAAACGGCTAAAACTACCAGTAGTACTTTTTGTTTTGTTATTTGTATAAGCGATAAAATTCAGTTTTATCTTAGTTATGGTCAAAGCTTGAAAGAGCCTCTGCAGAGGGACCAAAGAGCCACATGTGGCTCCAGAGCCGCAGGTTGCAGACCCCTGCTCTAGAAACTGTGCCGCTCGGGGTGGCTGCATGTTGGAGAAGCTCTTCCAGTCATTCTGAGATTTTGCTTTTGGAAAATTTTATTCTTATTGTTCTGGATGTAAATCACATTGTTTTGTGATGATTGTTTCCTCTGGTATCGGATGTTGTGCAGCTGGAAGGATTTTTACTCAAACTTTGGACATTTGTTACCATGCGTAACCATAACAAGTTTTTTTTTTAAAAATACAACCGGGAGCAGCTGATCAACACCTCAAAAGCTCAAATAATATCTCAGCTTCTTCCATCTCAATGAAACGAGGATAACAAGTTACAACATTTAATTTCCCTTTGGGATTAATAAAGTATTTTTGAATTGAATATTTAACACCAGCTTTTGTAAAAGCATCTATTGATTTTTGACATTTCATTAAACCCAGAGGGATCTCTCAGATACTAGCATGAATATAATTTCATCTTGTCAATATTTGATGATGTTTAAGCATTTTTTGTACACTGGTTTGTGTCTGCCATAGCATCATTAATTTTTAACGCCCCGCTCTGTGTACCGGGACTTTGTCCTACTTTGGCTGATGGGTCCAGTGTAGTGCAGCAGGTCCCGTAGAGACGGTACCGCTTTGAAGTTCTGTAACGAAGGCTGCTAAACCAGTTCACTGTCACAACCGTTAGGTTTGGGCCTTTGTGAGGTGAAGATCCATTCAGTGGTTGAGCTTTCTATCCAGAGAGGAATGTATTGTTTTTCATCTTGGGATGGTTGAGCTGCAACAGAATAGCAACCCCGCCCTCGTCTTTTTTTTTTAATGTTTTGCCCTTTTTTTAAATTCAACACTCTGGAATCTAAGAACCTCCCAGATCTGACTTCATGTTGTGCAGCAGCTTCTGTGTGGAAGTTAATGAACTTCATGTCCGTAGTGAAACGTTGGACTTTAGAGCCAATTTGTCTGAAGTGCAACTCCAATTCATGTTCAAGCCACACATTTAACAATAAGAAAAACAAACGGATCTTGAATCTGCGGTGCCCAAACCTTTTCTCTGAAAGAGCCAAATTTAAAATCTATCCGAGGGCTGCGGGTCAAACGCAATAATACATGAAATGCAAATAATTCTTTAAGTAAAGTCCATTTCTTTATTCTACAGTTATTTATCCTCCCATTCTGTATAAAGAACATTTCAGAACAGGCTGCGTTGGTGGTGGTGGATCTGGGGGATCCTCCCCCAGAGAATTTTGAATAAAGTAGATCAATTTCCTGCATTTTGGTGTATTTTACAAAGGTTTATTACAGTAGATTAACATGAAACAAAACATTTAAACTCTGTTATTATTGAAATCTTGGACTGCAAATCGTTCTTAATGCAACACCGCTGCAGCTCTGCAGGTAATGGTACATCCAGACCGAACGCGATTTCAACTGCAAAAAAGCTCAACACGCACGCAAGTGGACACACTTTGTGTCCAGACCAAAAAGCCAGAAGCGAAACTACCCAGAAAACTGCTGCGCAGGGTTGCCAGATAAAAATTAATTAATCATCTAGTACTGTTGCTTATTTTTTATTTTTTTTTACCCAAACTGTCATATTTGCTGCGTGAGGGTCTGATAAGATTAATAATGTGTTGAGTTTAGTGAACATTTGCACTGAAAAGGGGTAAAAATAAAAAAATAAAAAAATAAAATTCATGTTTATCTGGCAACCCTGCTGCTGCGGGGGTGTGGGGGAGGAGCTTACCGGTGTACCGAGTCGTCAATGCACTCCGCGAGGTGAGGAGCTCTTTATTTCTGTCTCTGTGGAGCAGACTTGACTGGTTGTGAAGGAATTGTCGCGAACACACAGCTACAATGAGTTTCTCTTCCATATTCCATGACTCCGCGGGTTTTTTCTGTGTTCCACAAACAATACGTCACATGCGCAATGGTTTCCGCGTCACTGGTTTCCGCGTCACATAGGGACTCTCCCCCTGACCCCCTCTCTTCTCCCCCGACTCTCCCTGATTGGTTGACACACCAACCAATCGGGTAGAGTTTGAGCGGCGTTTGAAAGTTGAACGGCGAAATCTTCAGCATGTTGGAGGCGTGCTTTGGAGGTTGACGCGGGTTCACGTGCACGGAAATCGCTCTCCAGCACGCTCAACACGCACGCGACGTGACGCAAGACGCCAGGAGGCTGCTGGAGGTGCGTCCACCATAGACTTTGCATGTAAACTGGACGTTCCTGCAGTAGAAAACGCATTCGGTCTGGATTCACCATAAGAGGTGTTCACTTCAGGACGAATTGGGGTCGCTGACTGGTCTGTTGCTGACGTGTCTACTGGATTGATTGACAGGTGGCGTGACCCGTGCAAAAAAATAAGAAGATAGATTTTACTGGCCCGTTTGAGACTGTTGTCATTTATTCCATATTTATTCAACTTTTATTCAATATTATGGTGAATCTAAGGTTTGAAAACATGTTTCCTTACAATGGTTTCTTAATTTTTCAGAGATGCTGAGTTAAAATTTAAGGGTGCCCAAGAAGGGTGTGTGATGGGCCCCTACATGATTCTCAGCTTTGTCAAAGGAAATGTTATTCAGCTACAAGAAACTGCAGAGAGACAGAATGAAGTCTGACAAAATAAAATATAATTTGTTAAAATTCAAGCAATTAATGCACAAATTAGTCACTCCAGCTGTGTAGTGTCATTACAGTACCGGTAGTCATTGGGCCAACTTTCAATCTACGGTACCATTAAACTTGAAATGACTGAGTGTAAACACATTGATTCTTCAAAGGAAATTTTAAAACAGTAATGAGGACAGCTTGGCGGACCAAATCGAATAGCTTTGGCTTGCCAAGTTTTGCCCGCGGGCCCTACTTTGGGCACCCCTGTGTTAAAGAGAGCTCAGTTAAACACGTCGTGATGTTTTGAAGGTTAACAGACAGGCAAGATCCATGTGTTTGACTAATCTTAATGAGGTATTTTCACTATCAGTTTTTAGTCTTTGCCTTTATCAATACACAAAGAAATACCAATTGAACAGAGTCCCAATCAAGGTATTTATTGAATGATCAGGATTTTGGTCATTATCAGCGTTGCTTTGTTTCAGCCCCGTTCGAAAACAGCTGTGCCGAGGCAGGAAAACGCTGTGTGGAAATAATTTAAAACCACTTACGATGCCTATAATTAGCACATTTTGTGAGGCAGTCGTAGCAAAGAAACACCTGAAGTCTAAACACGGAGCGAGATGCAACTTGGGGCTACGGCTCCATCAAACACAGCGCTGAAGGTGACTTCTGATTTGCAGCAGAAAATAAGTTTTCCCCTCAACTGCCAGCTTGGAAGCTGCGAATAAGAGGAGAATCTTAACATGCTGGTGAATGTGCACCCAGGGGAGAGTTCAAAAGGAAGTTTTTGTCAAGCAGCAGTGAAGCAGAAAAGGGTCACAGATAGAGATACTGAATTCATTGCTCTGGATGTCCATTCCCTTGCTATGGGTAAGAATAGTTATTTGCTCTTAAAGGTGGTGTGACATGATTTTAGAACTATGCATAAAGTGGCACAACATATATATGTTGTATCATTCAACTATGTTCGTTTTTACAAGCAAAAATGATAAATCACTGAAAATTTGTTTCAAAAGTGATTTTAAAATTGGCGCCGTGTTTCGTCACGGGACATCCGGGTACTTACTTACGCAT
Source organism: Garcialebias charrua (assembly GCA_038048925.1). NCBI lineage: Eukaryota > Metazoa > Chordata > Actinopteri > Cyprinodontiformes > Rivulidae > Garcialebias > Garcialebias charrua. The sequence continues at coordinate 27,213 of JBBPBX010001815.1, read as the reverse complement.
TCGACATTGTGACATGGAGGCAAGGAGTTCAGTCAACAGGCTGCTATTAGCACACAGTGTCCTTGTCTTCAAGATCGCCTATTTTCTTTTGTATAACTTGAAAAATGCCGGTACGTTGTGTCACATTTGGGTGTTCTATAGGAATGTGCGATATGGCCTAAAAATCATATCACGATATGTATTGTGAAGGGTAGCGATAACACAGATGACAAAAATGTGACATTTATTTATTTATTTTATTTAACGATATATATCACGATATGTTTTTGGTATAAAACTTGCAATAGGAATTAAAAAAAAGCATAGGGTGTCCTTTTGCCATAAGTCATTTTGAAAACTGCTATACCACAAAATAATCTCTATTAAGAAAATTTCACTACTACCGGTAGGTCCAGAGAGTTTTTAAATAGTTAACAACTCAAGCATTAGGCTTCTTTCTTGTAGTGCAAAACAGTGCAAAATATATCTTGTGTAGTTTTAGCCATAAGTTTTAAACTAAAGAATATGTTGTTAACTCTTAACAGTTTCCAATATTGTCACTTAAGAAATGAACAGTAAAGGGCGAGATACACTCGAGCGTTCTCACGATACGCCTATACGCAACGTACGTACGCCAAGGCAAAAGCGTAGCCCCGCGTAGCCCCTCAGGGCATGTACGCGCAAAGCTTTTTTTTTACGTCCGCGTGCGCGATGCGCGGTGTCTGACCATAAACTTCCCCGGCGCCGGACTGTTTTGTATGTTACACAAATGAAATAAATTCCCCTTCTTTATCGCTGATCGGGCCTTTTCTTTTGTTTTTTTGCCTAAAGTCAAGTAATCACTTCTTCCTCCGTTCACTCCATGAATGAAATGAATGAATTCAGGTCCTACCTGGGTGCGCAATGTTTTAAATATCCCTGGTGGGCTGTGTGCTGCAGGAAAAGCACTCCCTGTTATTATTTTTATTTCTGAGAGAACTTTTTATAACATATATAGTAGAAACACCGCATGAACACCGCCGCGGTCTTCAGCGAGCTACATGAGCTGACTGAGAAAGCTGTCAATCATTTCAGTAGGCGTGTCAGCAAGTGACCAATCAGCGAGCTCAGTTGAGTCCCCTCCGTGCGCAGCTGCTCATATTACAACAAGGAGAACGCGAGCGTTTGAAAGCTGATAGTTTCTGAAGTATAGCAGCAAAACACATGTGCACAAAATGCGCGCGTAGAGTGGCGTACCTCCGCCCCCCCCCCGCGCGCGCGTGCGTGTGTGAGAGGCGATCCGCGTGAAGCTGAAATCCTGCCACGCGCGCCGTGAAACGCCGTGACTCCGCTGACACAGATGAGATTATCAACGTGATTACTCTTTATTTTAATCACCAACACAGACCCCACATGCGATGTGACCGGGTCGGACCGCGAGTCCGCTCATCTTCTAAAATAGCGCTGATTATAACAGCGGAGTTATGTGTCCTCAACTTTAAAAACATAACCAGAGTTGTTAGTGCACTAAAAACAGCGTAACTCTTGGAAAAAGAAGCTGCTGGAAGCCAGAACTCAGATAAAAACGGAGCAGGTGGATCTCTGCTTCCCCCGTATGCCTCCCCACACAGCTCAGCTCTGAAGGGGGCAGGACATGGGCGCAGTACTGCGCTGAAACCACGCCCACGCGCTGACACGCCCCCACCGTTTCAGAGCAAGGCAAAATCATGTTTTTTCATGATTTTTGACACTTAATTTTATAAGGAAAACAATGTTTTTAATCAGTCAGATTTATATGGGTGATTAATAACACATATTTATGCCATGTGACAAACTAAAAACACACATTTAATTTCACTTTACACGGTCTTTAAGGAGAGCTGACAAGGCAACCAGTTTCCTCTGTGGCTTTGACCAGAGGGTCTCGCAGTAAAATCACACAACACAGCGTTCTGTTCATGGATCAGAGAGCAGGTTTCTCTAAAGCTGACCAACGCTTACTTTAACTTTCGACAAAAAAAACAAAAAAAAACTTTCGACGGCAAACTACGGCAAGCCGGACGAAGTTAGCTTAAATTCGCTAGAGGCTAGCCTGTATAAATAAAGGTTGAATGAATAAATTGCTTATTTCCTCGGTTTATATATTCACTGCTATTACAGTATTTTATGGTGTATAGGTCGCATTGTCCAATTATCACCAATAGATTGGAAAAATCCCTAGATAGGCCGCACTGGTGTATAGGTCGCACCTACGTTTAGCTCTGCTGCAAATGTCTGCCACAGGAGCGCACAGCAAGGTTTTAAGAAGATTAACACTTAAAAACAATTATTTGTTTGATAAAAATTATAGCAAATATGTGTCTGAGCTGAACTTTTCCTTAATAAATGAACATAAATGTGAAATGAGCTGGATTTAAAAATTTGTTTCACCGAAAGTGATAACAAGCCATATATAGGTCGCATTTGAGTATAGGTTGCAGGCCTTGAGAAAACCATAAAAAGCTGCGACCTATACATCGGAAAATACGGTAGTTATTTACAAGGTGCGTTCTAGCCATTGCGTCATAAAAATGCGTCGGTGTTTGACTGCGACGTACTGCAGAGTTACGTCATTAAAACTATTTTAATTTAAAAATACTTTTATATATTAATTATTTGAAGCATCTGTGTACAAACAATCAAAGTTGAGTAGCTCCTCTTTCTAAAATGTCTATGTTTTAGCATCATGTCACAAATCATGTCACAATACCTTTAATTTATTCGATCAGAATCACCCAACAATGGCAAATACGTCAGTATCCTTAAAAACACGAGGCAAAAACAACTCGAGGCAAGTCGTAACCACGTGCCTTAAAGGTGGTAAAGGACTGGATGACGCAGTCACAGGCCTCAGTCACGCTTTTAACAAAAGTTATTCTGAAGACGACGGTGAAAAGAAAAATAACAAAATCGTCAGCGGGAGGCCGTCTCCAGCGTCGAGCCGAGCCGTGAACCAGCCGCGCTGCCGGGGGGTCTGGAGAGCTGCAGCAGAACCACTCGGTCATTATTCTGCACTCCCACAGCGGAGCGATGGGGGCTGGGACGGAGCCCAGCCACGCACAGGTCACAGCAGCTGTAACAAGAGCCAGATGTGCCGAAGAGCCATGAAAAGGCTTGGACAGGAACCGTTTTACCTTTTTAAGCACGAGTGCGCTCACTTGTGCTTACATGCACACTCGCACACGCTGGGGGAATGAGGTATTGGAAGAATGTCAGGACGGAACTGGAAAGAACATTTTTTTAATGTTCAGAGTTTATGCTTTTGACGTCTCGTAAAAGACACGATTATCTGATTTAATCAAAAGCACAACAGAAATGTTGATAGGTTATAGAAACAGTCGTTAGTCACAACCCTTATCGAAATCTTCAAAGATTGTTGAAGCGGTTTGATAATATATTTTTTTTAAACTAGAAAAAGGAAAACAAGTCACTTTGTGGGCCTGTTAAAACACTTATCTGCTCCTCTGGCCATAAGATAAAACTGTTTGTACAGGGCAGGACCACTTGTGCACATGTTTGTCACTGACGAGTTTTAATCCCTATAGAAAAGTGCAACAACATAAACAAATCACACATTTCTGTTGGATGTTTTAATAAGAGGCTTGCAGCTGAAGCGAACGCTTTGTTTGATTTCCAGAAGTAACTGATCCTGAGCTGTTTGAGGGGATACTTTGGTTTTGGCTTGTATCTGGTGTCATGGAGAACTTGACGAGGGCACGCTGCTCCGCTGTGTCAGATCGCTCCGTCCTCGTCATCGTTGAGCACAGTGCATGACCCAATCGTCCTGATTATTTCTGTTGGATTGACTCGCACAAGCGCATCGACCTGGGAGGTGTGTTTTGTCGTCTCTGGCTCCGTTGGAGCACAGCTCAGATCTTATGAGCCCTTCACTACAAAACAAGGAGGTGGGTGTTAAAACTGCCTTTAACGAGCCCAATGGAGACCGCACGGTGGGAGGCAGGCTGCATTTGGGTGGAGCTTTTTTGGGATGCCAGAAAATACTTTTTATTTTCCTTTTTGGTAATATGAGTAGGCCTGTCGCGATGAACAATAATCAACGCATGATAAATGAAAATTATCAAACTCATTTTATTGGCTTTATCGTTTCTTCGTGTCTCTTTCTTTCTACTGAAGGCACGTCTCAACGCGGGTGCTCTTCACTGACCTCTCCCTTTATCTTTTCTCTTTAAAATCAGTTTTAACGATCCAAAATCGCGTTTTTGTTTCAGGCCGACCTGGGGGGGGGGGGATCTCCGTCTTGTCGAGCTCCAAATTTCATGGTTGAAACCAGTGCTTTCGTGTAAAAAGTTTTTCTCTGCAAAAAGAAGCTGAGAACTTGTTTACTGATTAAAAAAAATGTTGTGTGAGCCTCAAACCACACAGAGCGTCCATGTCACCATGTCAGCCACATCACGTCAAGAGGCCTCCTCATTTTTCTTAAAGAGACTCTGCTCAACCCATCCTTTGGTTCAAACCGTCTTATACTGCCATCCGGTGGTCAAAAAATGGTACTACACTCAAAACAAATCAACATTTCTTATAAAATTTGACAATTAATAATTTTTGTTAAATTTCAAACAATATTATCATTTATCGCAATAATTTCAGAGACAATCGCTCAGCAAAATTTGTTATCGTGACAGTCGTAATGTCACATTAAGGGGCCTCTCTCTCATTTTTCTTAGACACACTGCTCGCTCACTCACTATCCATCCTTTGATTCAAACAATCTTATACAGGTAGTCCTCGGGTTACGACGTTTCGTGGTTATGTCACACATCTCATTTGAAAAAATACATTATTTTGAAAAGCCAGTTCCAGTTGTACTTCCTGTATGACAGTAGAAGTAGCAGTAGCTTGACGCAGTGGAAAAACACAGAGAGAGACCCGCTCTGGACCGAGTTTCACGGCAGAAACCGCAAAGCAGTGGAGGTGGAGACCTTACTGGACAGAGGTTGACGGCGGTTTTACAACGGAACATGGCAGATTGACCGAGCTGATGGCGGTTTTACGTCCTAAACAAAAGGTGCACGGAGGTGGACGGCTGTACGGTGTCACCAGACGGCAGAAACGGCGAGCTGGACCGGAGGTGCAACAAGCTAACATGCTAACAGACCTTGCTGTAAACACTATGGACCGCGTAAAGCAGCAGGAAGCTGCAGAGCTCGGAGGTGCAACGAGTTAACATGCTAACAGACGGATGAAGGCTTCACCAGCTCCCAGTAAGAAATTAACTCTTTTTTTCCTTCATTATGGCTCCAAATGCGTGAGTGCAGCTACAGCGTGCGCTCTCAGGACATGTTCACCTGCAGTGTTCCGTCAGTGAGGACTGAACTTGGAAAAAGGGCCTTCTCCTACTCTGCTCCTGCTTCCTGGAATATCTTACAAAAAGATCTGAAGCTCTCGGCCCTGACCTCTAAATGGTTTTCAGAATCTGTTGGAATCCTGGCAAAAACCAATGCAGACATGTTCCTGTCTTTGATTTTATACATCTATCTTATAATGTTTTGTTAGTTTTTTGATGCCGGTACTTTGTTTAAAAAAAAACTATGTATTTCTCTCTTTTGTTTTTCTATTGTTTATCGTTTATTGTTTGTTTATTGTTTAATTGTTTCTACCATTGCTGTTCATCATTCTTTAGTTTTAGCAGGTCACTTTTTTTGCTGTTCATCATTTTTTTGTTTTAGCAGGTCGCTTTTTAGCAGGTCACTTTTTTTGCTGTTCATCATTTTTTTGTTTTAGCAGGTCACTTTTTAGCAGGTCGCTTTTTTTGCTGTTCATCATTTTTTTGTTTTAGCAGGTCGCTTTTTAGCAGGTCGCTTTTGTAAATGAGCCCACGAGATTCAATAAGATTTACCTGACTAAATAAAGGTTGAATGAAAAAAAAAGTACTGTATGTGTTTTTTGATAATTATGTATGGTACTGTGTTAGGATAGGCTAAGTGCTTGGTAATTGTACAGTACCGTACATGTACGTGTATATGGGATGGCCAGTGCGCATGTGTTTTCTGACTTACGTCGAAATTCGAGTTACGACGCAGCGTAGGAACGGATCTCCGTCGTAAGTCGGGGACTACCTGTACTGCCATCCAGTGGTAAAAACAAGAACTACACAAATTAACCAACATTTCTTCTTAAATTTGACAATAATTATTAATTATTGTCCAATTTCAAACAATATTATCATTTATCGCTATAAATTTTTGAGACAATCGCCCAGCAAAAATATCGTGGCAGGCCTAAATATGAGTCTTGCAAAGTTGTTAAAGGGGACCAAATGCAGGATATATAATTTTTTTGTGGTTTATCTGTGGGCTATCCAGACCATTTTCAGTCAATTTTATACACAAAATAATGCTTAGATAATAAAATATCCCCTTTCTAATTCTGCCAAATTTCACTTCCGTTCTAAACGACCGGTTTATGAATAATGAGGTCTGAAAGCCACGCCCTACAAAGACCTATTTACATTAACTACGCCCTCTGTAACAGCCAGTATCTCTAATATGTTGTTATTTTAAAATTAGCTCTTTTTTATTACTCATTTGACTTACTGTTAGTGCTAGTAGCTTAAGATAACTTACCAAAAGCCCTCTGCGCGCGCCGCCATTTGCAGCTCCTTTTTTTAGCATTAGCCCACTGATAGCTTTTCCTCCTCCGAGCGGGCGGTGTTAGCTCCGCTCGTTGCATGCGGCGCTTTTGGGAGCGATCGCTGTTTCAGTCCACACACAAACAAAGTTCACAGAATGTCTCCAGTTAATTTATCCGCATGAGGCAACCTTTGACCGGACCCCCGGACCTCAAAAGTCAGTAGCTCCCAGCAAAAGATGGTGTCTTCGCCGGCGGTCTGCAAAACAAAAGGCTTAAAAAAAAAAGGGATGCCGCGACCGGGACGCGAACCTGTGTCCTTCGGATGACGAGTCCGCTTCACTACCTCTAGGCCAACCAGGCAGTTATGCAAAAAGCAGTCTTTTATCGTATAAGAAATAATCACAACCACCTACATTTAGAACGCTGAAGTTTTGATTAGATTTTGATGAAGTGAAAGGTATTCTTAAAATAAATAAGTTGCTAATCTGAAAATATATCGATCAGTGGTGCTTGATGGTACAGACTGTCGCCCCGCGAGAGAGTGTGCACAGTTTTCTGCCGGCTGCGCGTTGGGAGCGATATTACACTAAAAATTGAACTAAAACGTAAAAATAACAATTATAAAGTATTATTATGTCGATGTATATATCTAGTCTCACCCCGATTTCTCCGAAACAAAAGGCTTTAAAAAAAAGGGGAAAAAAAAGATGCCATTGACAGGATGCGATCTCCGCTCTCCTGCGTGGCGCTCAAGTGTCGTAACCGCTCAACCAAACTGACAGTTGTGCAACAGTAGTCCTTCATCATATAAGAAACAAGTCCAAACCGCGAGAGTGTGTGTGCACAGTTTCAACGAGACAGAGTTCATTCAAACAAGGTAATAAAACATTCTGGTTTTACTCGAGATGTGCTGCATGGCTGGAGCAGGGCAAACCCCTAGCCCCCCGGGGGCTAAATAAATGAATAAATGACCGCCAGGTCAGCTCCTAAACCGCTAGGCAACCGTGACATCTTTTATACTCAAGTGGGTGGAGCATCACCAGGGGTTGCTAGGTGAGGGGCTGGACTCAGGTTTGAGGTGATTGGCTACGGTTTGTGACGTCACAAACCGCAGGAAGTGTGAAACGAAGCGTTTTTAATCACAGACAAATAAATCTACTTAGAGTAAATAAACCACTGGGTGCATTTTTTTGGCACAAGGACTGTTTTTTTATGAAGTAAATACCCAAAGTTGAGTAAAAAAACATTAAAAAGTGAATTTTGCATGTGTGGTCCCCTTTAACTTGAGACGCCTGTTGGTGCTGGACCGTAACGGAGAGGCTGGATTTGGATTTCCAATCAGGTGTCGGGTTCACTCAGAGTTTCACAGTACTCCAAACAAACATCAAGGTTTCTGTTTGAGAGTGTTCTTGTTTATATGTCGGAGGATGACATGTACACAACAAACGGCTAACAAACACATGATGTATTGTTTTTTGTTGCTGCTCGTGCACACGTCTTTCCACTGTTTACCGTTATCCGTCAAGCCGATGTTTGCTTTATTCTCACAGATAAGATGCCACATATTTAATTCATGGTCGTTTCAACAGATATCCTGTCAGATGTTCTTTGGACACGAACACAAACAAACAAAGACAAGTTCTTTTTGTTTCTCTGTAAGTTTGTGTTTCACAGCTTCCAGTCTTTGCCTCCTGACAGCACGACACTTTTGAGTTAGTTTTCTAACCGTTTCCAGTAATATTCTGGTGTCTTTCCAACTTGGCAGAAATGTCACCTAAATGTGCTAGAGGTAGTTTATTTGTTGTGATGTCCCTTGAAAATGTAGTGTTTGTGTTTCCAGCGTGTTATTTCATCTTTTATTGATACAACAAGGTCGCCGGCACTCTTCAGTTCCCACAGAACTTCTGTGACGTTGGATAGTTTACACTCCAAAAATCTAGACCCAGTTCTTTAAAACGCGTCTTTTTTTTATTTTCTAGGTCATTATCCAGATTTCAAAGGAAGTGAAGTGTATCATGTTGGTGTACATACCATTTATATTGGTTGTTTTTGTGGGTGTTGAGGTGTTCATGAATATTTTATTGCTGATGTAAGCTTTGCACCAGAGAGCTACAGGTCTCAGCTCATCAAATGTTTGTGGAACAGGATCCCTTGATGCCTGCTATCTGCTTTATTGGCTGTGATGGTTTTGCTGACTGAAGCGCTGCAGACTCAATTGGATGCTTTGTGTGTTGGTTTTCTAACCATGGGACCGCGCTGCTGGGTTGGCTGACTGGGAAAATTACGTTCTATATAGCTGCTTATTGGAATACAGTACACACATTTACTACACGTTATATGGCACTTAAAATAGTCATGGTCTGTTTTTATGGACAGGGTGACAAATTCAGACACAAACACCTTTTTTGATCTGGCAACCTTCTCCCTAAGAGGTGACAGCTCTACCAACTGAGCCACTGTGCTGCCACAAGTTTTATTTATTTAGATTTTTTTGTTCTTGCTCTGCGTTACCTTAACTTTGCAGTAGTTTGCACTAAGACAAATTGTAACGGTTTCTAAAGGTTAAGAAAATGCACTTTACAGCCATCGTAGACGTACTGTGGCCACCCTCCTCCTGCTGTTGCAGGGAGTCTGTGATCGGAGCCTGTCAGTCCCGGTTCACCTCCCTGGACCGACGTCAAAATGTGGAACAAAATCTGGGACTAGCCCACACAAATCGGGATGGTTGAAAGCTCTTTTTTTTCCTCCTATCATTTTTACAGATGATGAAAATCTGTTGCTGTGACTGATGGAGATGTTCAACATTTATCATCTAAGACTAATTACTCTGACATAATAATTCTTACCCAGCTCATTTATATCAAATATAAGTGTTCCCATCAAACACTTATATTTGATAGTACAAACATACATGTTTGTTTTTCCCCTTGATACAGAAAAGACAAAGTCTTTTAGCCTTGACAATGTTTGGATTAGATGTTCCTGTTGGATCAGAACCATGACTCGTTTGTTTTATCTGTAAGACGTCGGAGCTGGTCAACTCCACCTCCTTCTTGTTTGAATAGCTTGTGATGTCCAGCACAATTCGGATTTGTGCTGGACAATGTATTTTGAGACCAACCAAGTTTCAGAAGTGCATTAAAACCCTATCCCTTTTACAAAGTTTCATTATTTGTGTTAACTCAATTCTCTTGGTTATCTTGTGTGGTTTTTATTAAGGTAACAGGGGTTTAAAATCCCCATCAGTGACAGAGAACTTTAATTCATGCTTATTTCACCTCAAGGTGAGATCTGGTGTCCGAGACAAAAATAGGTCGTCTTGGACAAACGGAAACCTCTTATGTCGACCCCTGCTGATGGGCATAGCCTATCCTGGAGGATGAAGTTTTTATTTATTTACTACTGTCAAGTTAATTAAAGGAGACATCATTTTTACACACGCTGACATGGATTCTTGGGAACGTAATGAAAGGTAAAAGTCAAAGTCAACTTTATTGTCAAAACTGCAATATGTACAGGACATACGGTACACAGGATTGAAATTGCATTTCTCTCAGACCCCCGGTGCAACAATAACCATTTAACCATTAAAACATTTAATAAACATAAGCTTAAATTGAAATAATAAAAGTGTAATACTGTCCTGAGTTTTAGCATAGTAGTACAAAAGTATAAAAAGTATATCTATAAAATAAAATGAAGGTTCTGACATCGACATTTGTAATAAAGTGACAAAGCAGCATATGAAGTTTATGTACACAGTACAGTATACTGTATGTATGAGGTAGTTGATATTGGTAGTGACATGCAATTAGGCTAGTAAAAAGAATACTGAACTGTATATATATCAGCAGTAGTGTGGATATAAAAAGTAGTGTAAATGTAAACCGTAGTGATAAATGTAGACAGTAGTGATAAATGTAGACAGTAGTGACAATGTTCTTCTCTGAATTTAATAGAATTCCAGGATCTCAGCTCTCTCATACCTGACTGTATATTTTTAAGACATTTAGGGGCTTTAGTGATAAACATTTCACACTTTTTCTTTCTTCCTGAGGACTTCTGTTTTTGAAGATGATTGTGCATATGCATATTTTCCAAACCCTAGAAAAACCTGGGGGTTCAAATCAGCAGACCCAGCTCAAAGAATCACTCCGTAAACTGTTCGAGGAGTGGCTTCATCTTGAAATGCACACTTTTCCTTAGTCTGCAGTTCGGCTGAGGGTAGCTGGAAATGATAATGGTCTTTTAGGCACAATCTTATCACACGTTATGTGTTCTGACAAGGCTGTTGAAGCACTGCTCAACATGTTCAAACAATGAGCTAACACCAGTTGCTCGCACGTTGTAATATTATATATGCTATGAACCTCGGGCATCACTGTGGCACCGTTCATTCTGCGTATAATAGATTTTAAAGGCGGACTTTGGAATGTAACGATTGCAAAACATAATAAAATATTAAGACATCTTTTCTTTCAGTTAGTAACTGTAAAAGGTAATTTTATAACTTTCAAAAAGTCAATTAGTAACTGGAAAAAGTAATTTTGTAACTTTCAAAAAGTCAATTAGTAACTGTAAAAAGTAATTTTGTAACTTTCAAAAAGTCAATTAGTAACTGTAAAAGGTCGATTAGTAACTGTAAAAGTGTTTGTAACTTTAAGACTGTTCTGTTCTACGTGGATCTGATTTCTCCCTGAATCTTGATTGCCAGGGAATATGTTTTTGAACTATGTGTTTTTGCATGTGTTTGTGTATGTGGTAGCAAAATGAACCACTCAACTTTATGAAGGCTCGCCGCAAATTCAACATGGCAGACTCACCCAGCTGTGGCTCATCGCTCATCAACCTCCAGATATAAGGCTCTCCTTCCTGGGCTCCTCCTCGTTTGCCAATCAAGCTGTATCCCACAACCTCCCCATCTCCTCCCGATGTCTCAAGGGCCCGACTCCGCCACCAGGTTCGGGTCCCGGGGGAAGATATCCATAATCCATCTCCCTATGCCGGACATTCAAGCTCACAGTGGTTCGTCATGCATGTCCTCCGCCAGGGCCCGAGCGCCAAAGAACTCTTGTCAATAAAACCTTTTAATTGTCTTCTCCCTCTCCGTGTGAGTCTCTCCAGGTTGAGTTTTTATTTTACTCAGAATGTGTGGTTGCCCATCTACAACCGACCGACTTTTGGAGTTAGCTGGATTCATGATGTCCTACATAGCTAACTGAACTTCAAAACAAAAACAAAACATAGTTACAATAACTCAGTCAGTTTTGCAGATAGTAACAAGCTAAGACTGACTACAACACATTCTTGAGCGCTAACTACTAATGTCACATTACTGATAATGGTAATGGGCCCATTACTAGTCTAATGTGCTCATACTTGTACTTTTACTCATAAAAACACCCCTTGACTTTGGACCATTGCCACTTGTATGCTTGGTGATGTAATTTTCTCTTCCACTGAGAACTTTGGCCAAGAGAACAAAAAAAAGATGTTCATATTAGAAATATTTTCAGATATTATGTTCAGACAGCAGACTGTTTGCTGTGTTCTGAATAAAATAAATGTGCTTCTAAAGTCACTGTGTAATGTTGCAAAAAATACATTTATAATGTAAACAACTTTCTGCTTCACTGTCACACAACAGTGTCTGTTCCAAATGTTCACAATCTGAACTTGAATGCAACATCCATCCATACATTACTTTTACTTGCTTCTTCCTTTCCAGGTCATGGGGGTCACTGGTGCCCATCTCTAGCAGTCACTGTGAGAGGTGGGGTACCCTGGATGGGTCGCAAGTCCATCACAGGGCCACATAGAGACAAAAGAGACAAACAACCATTCACTCTCTCACTCACACCTAGAGACAATTAGTTACCAATCAGCCTGGGAGGAAACTTGGAGTACCCAGAGAAAACCCACGCATGCACGGAGAGAACATGCAAACTCCACCCAGAAAGGTCTATGGCAAGGATTTGATCCAGGGACTTTCTCGTTGAGAGGCGTCAGCTCTATCAACTGTGCCACTGTGCCCCCCTTTATGCAACACGAATATATTTTAAAATACTAATTACAATTTGCAGCAGAAAAAAACATGATTCCCTTAAAAACAAACAAGGTGATTTCCCAGTCAACTCAAATTATTTTTATTTAAGTCAAATCTAGGAAGATTTTAGCTTTTGAGTTTAACAGATCAATTATATATGCATAATTCAAAAGTGACAATACTGTAGTTACTTAAAATTATGATCAATAGAATAAAAGTTTTTTTAATGAGTCGAGGAAAAGACAGAATTAGTGAATATTTAGGACAACGTAAGTTTTTAATTTTAGATTTTCTTATTTGGATTGTGTTTTTTCAGTTTATCTTTTTTTATTTGTCGCAAGATTTTTGTTTTGTTCATCAGAATCTTTCATTTATTTTTTTACATAAATGCATAACTTTAATCTTTTTTTACATTGCCATCTCGTGGTCACTTTCTGTAAGTGCATCCCAGAAATCTTAAAAACCCAGACAGACCATTCAATTATGAAGTAAATGTTTCCAGTTTCTCTGGTCTTTGCTCGTGACACAGTAAATGTCATATACTGTAAGCAGTGGTGGGATGTAACTAAGTACAAATACTTTGTTACTGTACTTAAGTATATTTTTCATGTATCTGTACTTTACTTAAGTACTGTAGAATTAAATGTGGGTACTTTTACTTTTACTGCACTACATTTTACATGAAGTATCTGTACTTTCTACTACACTACATTTCTATAATGTGTTGAGTTACAAGTTACATTCACGTTGCAACTTTTTGATTTGTCGTTAGTTTGAAAGTAACTGATGTTGAGAGGGGAGTTGGGCCACTGAATCACTGCAAAGTGGACAGGTAACATTAGACCTGCCTTCAAGAAGAGCTGGACCAATGATGTATATTCTTGTGTATAAGTCATTTAGCTGGGAGCACCCACAGCACCACACACAAAATGGATTCCACCACAAAGATTCATCCAGAAGACAAGAAAGTTAATTCTCAATAGTCCAGGTATCAAATCCGCTCATTCTCAATCAGTTCATCTGGACAGTTTCGAGGGTGAAACGTTTCTGCTAAAAAGAAACTGTCCAGATGAACTGATTGAGAATGAGCGGATTTGATACCTGGACTATTGAGAATTAACTTTCTTGTCTTGAACCACTTTGGACATGTCTGCCTGCCTGGGAGGAGTCGACGAGGGACACGCCCCCAGAAACCATCTTGGCTACAGCAAACTGGTTGGTCCACATAAGTTGCTTACTTGGTGGGTTAACTTCAGTGTGCTTTGGACTACTCTGACTGAGGAAGCCCTCTGGAGTGAGGGTGAAACGTTTCTGCTAAAAAGAAACTGTCCAGATGAACTGATTGAGAATGAGCGGATTCATCCAGAAGATACACACCACCCATGGCTTTATTGAAATATTATTGAAAGACTATTGAAAGACTATTGAAAGACTGTTCAGTACAGCAGGACAGATTCTCTCTCCCTAAAGAGCCAGACATGGACTCAAAAACTTTGAAAACCAACTTCTTCTGAACTTGAACAAGAAATTCTTGCTGCAATATTAAAATGTGTCAGTTCATGGGATGTTAGGAGACAAGAGATTTCTCCAAATGTCTCGACACTCAGGTCCAAGTTTTGAAAATGTNAATTGTTTCAGTTTGACGTCTTTCAAACGGTCGCGTGTGCGCTACAAAAATAAATGATAAATAAATCGAATTTTATCTCAAATGTCTTATACAGGGCAACAGTTTGTAAATTAAACCCATATACTGTAATTACACTCTGTAAGCCTTAAAAATATCCGCCGAGTGGTTTATGAGCTATATAACAATATAAACGGAAATAAAACCGAAGCTAACGAGACGATTCCGTCTCTAAAAACACGAATAAAAAAAATCAAATTTTATCTCAAATGTCTTATACAGGGCAACAGTTTGTACATTAAACCCCATATAATTACACTCTGTAAGCAGAAAAACTATCCATCGAGTGGTTTATGAGCTATATATCTAAATAGTAGGTACAGTATGAGTATCTGTTTACGTTAGCTAACCACTAATAAAAGATCGTTTTTTTAAAAATCTCAAACATCTCATAAAGCTAGTCAGTTGTAAATGACCACCAAATAATTACGCTCTGTAAGTTTCAAGAAAATCCGCGGTGTGGTTTATGAGTTATCTTGCTAAAAACACAGCTAACAACACAGCTAATAGTATGCTGGTGTAGATTCTCAGCTAATAGTAGCTAATAGTAACTACAGCTAATAGTACAGGTAGTCCCCGACTTACGAGCGAGTTCCGTTACGAGTTGCTCGTAAAGCGAAAATTCGTAACTTGGAACGGCCGCCACGTGTCTCGTAAGTCCGGAATTTCGCTCGTAAGTTGGAACGGTTTTGCTAGCGCGACTACAAACACTCGTTTTTCATCGAAAAACTGCTTACGAGTGCATAAAAATGATCGGAAACGTGTGTCCACATGTTTAGCTAACGAACTGTGGTGAAAAAACACAGAAAAATTCTGTATTTTTTGCGTTTTTTCCAAAAATTCGCCAGCTCGTAAGTCCGGAACCTCGTAGGTCAGAGCGCTCGTAAGTCGGGGACTACCTGTAGTTACCTCCAGAGCAGGAGGCCGGGTAGCGACAGAGTCAGTCCGAGCAGAGGAGGCTTTTATCGGACACATGAGCTAGAAACGGTCGGTGTACTCTCTGGAAGTGTCCCCCTAGCGGACAAAAGTGGTACTGCACCATTTTTTTGCCAAAATGAAAAACGGTCATATCCGAGTCAAAAATGGGTCTAAAAATATGGGAAAAAATCCATAAATATGACGCTTCGGCGTATAAGCCGCAGGACATGCAAATTAGTAAAAAAGACGACTTATACGCCGAAAAGTACGGTAAGTGCATACTGTAAAATGTCTGGATGTTATGATGAAGCTGTGTTTTAACTAATAACAATCAAGGATGAGTATCAAATAATTAGTTTTACTTCAGCTGTAGCTCATGTTCAAATCTAAACCAAATCACAGCTGCCTCACATTATACTGCTTTCTAACAGGCTTCTGATCATAGAGCCTCTTATCCCTTCAGATATCACAGGATCTATTTAACGGCATAACGAGATGTGTATATATGTTTTTAAGTGTTTGTAAAATTCCATCTATGAGCTATGCTGGAATTTATGTGACAACACTAAATCTAATGAACTTGTAAAAATCACAGTTTTGTAGGTCTCACCGCCCTTACAAGAGCCATAACGTGAAATTGATGGAGCTGGCAGCCGAGCATCGCTTGAACACATCTGCTCTCTTGAGAAAAGAGCAGCATATGTGAGCACAGCTGTGTGGGTGCACGCCACACACGGTGGTGCAGCGGGACTTTACTGAGGACTCGTCATAAATACCTGTAATACAATTTAGAATCTACAACTTAGCTTTTATCTTAATTGTAATGCTGAATGGTTACATTATGTATCAGGAGCTAAATTTGCTTGTATTTTTTTTTCTGACAGACTGGTTTTAACAATAACTTTGGCATAACTTGTTTTCCTCTTTATACAATATGTACCGTATTTTTCGCTGTATAAGTCACAGCTTTTTGCATAAGTTGCAGGGCACGTGAAGCGACTTATGTTTTTTCCCCCCCTATATTTATAAACCAGTTTTTTGCTGAGATCTGATGATTTCATTCATTCTGACATGGAAAATATTGAACACTACCATTTTCGAGTCATATGGCAAGCCAAGTGTCTCGATAATAGGTAAAAGTGGCTATTAATGAGACACTTGGCTTGCCATACAAAGCCACCTTAGTCTCGCTCCAGAACTCCTGGAGCAAACGTTAAATCAGCTGTGCTTTGCCGCATCGCCCAGGCGAAATGCAGCTGATTTGACCATCAAAGTATATTTATTAAGGAAAAGTTTAACCAAGGCACACCTTCACTATTATGTCGATCAAACAAATAATTGTTTTTAGGTGCTTATCTTGGCAAATTCAGAAGAAATACACATCAAGTTGTCCCTCTGCCCACTCCCGCAGCCACGAATCGGCTTTTGAAATGCAGCTGATTTGACTATCAAAGTGCAACCGAGAAACACCTTTGCTATAATTTTGTTTTTAAGTGTTAATCTTTTTTTTTTTAAAATTGGTAAAGTCCTCCCATGCACGCTCCCGCAGCCAATTGATTTTTGGCACAACACCGGCCCACGTTTCTGGGTGGTCAGCAGTGACGCTTAATCCAGTAGATGCAACCTATATACGGCGGAAAGTACGGTATATGGAACAGGAAACAGATATGCGTTTGTGTACTCTCATTTACTGTCAGGTAATTGAGCTCTTTTTATTCCAAAGTTAATCTATGATGTCACTATAGCGAACAACAACACAGCTGGTTCTGTTCCCCCTAAGGCAGACGCAATGGGTAATTACACGTTTGCAGAGGTGTGTGTCAGCTGTGGCGCAACCTGCTGAGTTGACTGAGATGGCTGTTTTCACACAATAACACCAGTTTTTATTTTAATACACGGCTGTAAAGTCACCGTAATCACAAGTGCACGTTTGTTTCGGTTTGAGCTGAGTTCAGTGGAAGCTTCAACGCGTGAATGTAGCAGCACCCCGAGAACTCCGTATAAACGAGCAGCAGGAGAGCCGAGCTTTGATTTTTGACTTGGATTTCAGTTGTGTGTCCGCGTTTCGTATCGATGCTGCGTCAAACATTCCTCTGGGAAAAGTGAAGTATCTGGACTGCGACGTGCTGATCTGTGCCGCTGCGTGTTGTGTTGTGTTGCTTGTTTGTACTCCTGCCTGCTTTAAGGTGATGCTGAAAAGCAGGTTGGGATGAAACACGGCTGTCGGCGTGCAGAGACGATGCGGCGCACGTCCTCCTTCATTAAAACCTCCAGCAACACGGCACTGCACGCGTTTACCGTTTCACCGGCGTCCAAATTGGCACGGTGCCAAACGCGCTCGGTGCCTTTCTCGCCGTTTGTTTTGTGAGCAAAGAAAACCGATAAAGTTAGTGAAATGAAGTTTCAGCGACTGTGGGAAAAATATGCTGGTGAAGATTCTGAGTCATCCAGGACATGATAAAATCAAAAAAGGCGTTCAATACTGAAAAAAACTGGACTTTATTTGTAACAAAAGACGTTTCGCTTCTCATCCGAGGGAAAGATATTGCGTAGAAAATTAACATCGGTAAATTTTTATTTGATCATAGTAGGCCAAGCACTCGGCCTCTCCCACGCTGTAAACATTTCACTACATGTGCTTACGCTGATGAAATATGCAGTCCCTCTTGAACAAGCTGCTGTAAAAACTGTTGAGGTGCAAACGTTCTGAAAACGGCTCATTTCAGAGGTGCACACTTGGCATGCAGTTTGAGAAGCCGTTTCGTGTTGAAGTCAGTGAAGTGAGCAAAAGAGAGATGCTCATAATTGCTTCTGGTAATTCATCGTGTACACACATGGCAGCCGTCTACACACACAGTGTTGCGTTACTTAAACATCGTTTGGTTTGGTTGTGACGTTTTCTCTCTGAATACCACACACTTTGCAAAACAACACTCTGCTTAATGCCATGCATGCTCCGTGCTCGGGAACGAGCGTCTGATTGATGTCGTTTCTGTGGCAGACCGAGTGCAGCTTTATTTGACAAAGAGCTGAAATAAAGGAAGCGACGTCACGTGATTTTAATGTAGCGTGACGAGGCGGCGGCTGCTTTTTCAGCTCCATAATGTAGATGAGATCCAAGTTGTTTGGCTTCACTTTGCTGTCAACTATGAATAATTCTGCAAAGTGGCTGCATTCAATACTTCTTTTAGCCTCAAAGTATTTGTTTAGAAGAGCCTATACTGTATTCATATATGCACAGACGGTGGAGATTTGACATTCACCTTCTTGGATGAACGTATCAAGTATGTATGTACAGTATCTGTCTATCAGTATATGTGTATATACAGGTAGTCCTCGAGTTACGACGTAGATCCGTTCCTACGCGTCGTCATAAACCGATTTTCAACGCAAGTCGTAATATACGTACATACTGCACCATATACAGGTAGTCCCCGAATTACGAGCGCTCTGATCTGCGAGGTCCCAGACTTACGAGCTGCGAATTTTTGGAAAAAACGAAAAAAATACTGAGTTTTCATGTGTTTTTTCACTACAGTTAGCAAGTTAAGCATATAAACACACGTTTCCGATCATTTTTATGCACTCAAAAGTAGTTTTTAGATGAAAATAGAGTGTTTTTAGGTGCGCTGGCGAAAACCGTTCCAATTTACGAGCGGACTTCCGGGTTTACGAAGGAAATGGCGGCCGTTCCAAATTACGAGATTTCCGGTTTACGAGCGCCCCCTAGTGACGGATCTCGCTCGTAAATCGGGGAATACCTGTACATGTACAGTACTGTATTACCAAGCACTTAGCCTATCCTAACAAAGTACCTTACATAATTATCAAAAAACACATACGTTTGGAAGTCATAATGAAGGGCAAAAAGAGTTTATGGCCTACCAGGATGCTGTTGATGCCGTTCTCCTCGTTCCATCCGCCGTACCTGTATTCCGTTTTCCGTTTATGACGTAAAACCACGTTCACAGTACAGTATTCCTCCGCCGCTGCACCGCGTACAGTACAATATTTTCCACAGCCGCACCGTGTACCTTACAATATTTTCAACCGCTGCACCACGTAAAGTACAATATTTTCCGTCGCTGCTTTACGTTTATGACGTAAAACCGGTCCATCCGTCGTATTCTGCATTCTGTTTACGACGTAATACCGCGTTCACAGTACAGTGCAGTGTATTCCTCCGCCGCTACGTTTACGGCGTAAAACCGGTCCATCCGCCGTATTCCTGCACCACGTACAGTTCAATACTGTATTCTATCGCCGCTGACTAAATAAGGTTTTTCATAGTAAATGGGAGATTCGTCGTAACCACGAAACGTCGTAACTCGAGACCGTCGTAACCCAAGGACTACTTGTATGTATGTATGTATGTATGTATGTATGTATGTATGTAGTGTATGTATGTATCTATGTATGTATCTATGTATATATATGTGTATATATATATATATATATATATA
>JBBPBX010001814.1:90866-97428 GCA_038048925.1 Garcialebias charrua | reverse complement strand
TCTTAAGACCAGAACTCTTGTATATGTGGATGCCAGGTCCTAGGATGTTAAAGAAGATGTCAGTAAATTAGGGGTGGGTGTTTTAAGCTAAAACACATAATTTTTTTTCATCATTATTATTAATATTCAATCACTCTGTGTTTTTATAAATGCTGATAGAGAAGCAAGAGTACTATAGTTTTTCAGAGATTACTTTGTCTAACATCAGTCTGTCAGTAGATAATGACAGAGTGAAGAAATATGTTAAAAATATATTGTTTGAAACATTACAGACTGCACTACAAAGTTACATAGTGCAGCTTTAAAATAAAAAAGTAATGTTGTGAAAACACTCTTACTGTTAGCAATGTGGTTCTGTTAGCAGCATGGTCCTATTAGCATCATGGTCCTGTTAGCAATGTGGCTTTGTTAGCAATGTGGTTCTGTTAGCAGCGTGGTCCTGTTAGCATTTTATGATGTTTATGTTTGTTACGGTTGCGGGTGTACCCAGAATGAAAGACCAGAATCGAACAGAAACCAGAACTCAGAGAATAATTTACAGTGTTTATTTACAGTCAGTGAATAAAGAATGACATCCATGAGGGGGGCAGGAACACCTGAGGAGAGGAGGGGATGTTTAATGGACTGTTGTTGAATGAATAGTTGTTGTACTGAAGTAATCCTTACGATGAGAAGTCTTAAACAGAGTGCTGATGTGGTGATCCAATTCTCCAGTAATCCAAGGTAGGACCAAGCATTTGAAAAGGCAAGTGGTGGAAGGCAGGCAGCAGCTTATTGAGAGGCAGGAGGAGTTGAAGCTCATGTGGAACTCAGGCAGGGCAGGAACACGATGAATCCAAGAACTCTGAAGAAGCGCAGAGAAAAACACAATCTTAGAATCAACTAATATCAATAAAAACTGGCTAGAACACTACTACCATTAGTAGGCAATGTCCCAGCGCCTGTAGAGTGGTTCCTGGGTCTTCTTATACTCCTCCTGGGTGTTGGTTGATTAGAAGCAGCTGCTGCCAATTAGGAGTGTGAAGGAGAGAGGGAGGCAGGGTGTAGAGCAGGACTCCTACAGTACCCCCCCCCTCAAGAATCGCCCCCTGGCGACCTGAAGCGCTTCTCCGGGTGAGCCCGGAAAAACGTCGAGATCAGGCTGGGGTCCAAGATGAAGGACCTCGGAATCCACGAGCGTTCCTCAGGGCCGTAACCCTCCCAGTCGACCAAATACTGAAACCCCCGTCCCCGGCGCCGTACGTCCAGGATACGGCGGACCGTGAAGGCAGGATGGTTGTCGATGAGACGGGGGGGCGGAGGGAGGTCGGCAGGAGGGCACAACGGGCTCTCTGCGACAGGCTTGAGTTGAGACACGTGAAAGGTGGGATGAACACGCATAGAAGCGGGTAACTGGAGTCTGACAGCCGTGGGGCTGATAAGACGCGTGACAGGAAAAGGGCCGATGAAGCGGGGAGCCAACTTCCGTGGGGTGTCCTTGAGCTGAATGTGCTGGGTCGACAACCATACCTTCTGGCCAACCTTGTAAGAGGGAGCAGAAGAGCGATGGCGGTCTGCGATCTCCTTATTCTTAGCAGCCGTGCGTAGCAGAGCGAGCTTAGTTTGGCGCCAGACCCGACGACATCTCCTGAAATGATGTTGCACGGAAGGAACTGCAATATCAGTCTCCTGGCTAGGGAACAAAGGTGGAGCATAACCCAGAGAGGCTTCAAATGGAGACAAACCAGTGGCAGAAGAAGTGTGGGTGTTGTGGGCATACTCCACCCATATGAGATGCTGACTCCAAGAGGACGGATTGTCCTCCACCACACACCTGAGAGCAGCCTCCAATTCCTGGTTGGCCCGTTCAGCCTGACCATTAGACTGAGGGTGGTATCCAGAAGTCAAGCTGACAGAGGCCCCCAAGGAATTACAAAAGCTTTTCCATACCTGGGAAATGAATTGGGGTCCCCTGTCAGAAACTATGTCCGATGGGATGCCGTGAACCCTGAAAACTTGTTGAACCAACAGCTGGGCCGTCTCCAAGGCTGAAGGAAGCTGGGGTAGTGGAACGAAATGAGCTGCCTTGGAGAATCTGTCAATGACAGTGAGAATAACAGTATGTCCATCAGAAGGGGGCAAACCAGTGACAAAGTCGAGGGATATATGAGACCAAGGACGGCTAGGGGTAGGAAGCGGCTGTAGCTTCCCAGCTGGGGGCTGGTTACCAGTTTTACTCCTGGCACACGTAGGGCAAGCAGAGATGTAGTCCTTTATGTCGACATTCATGGAAGGCCACCAGAAGTGCCTCTTCGTAAGAGCCAACATGCGTGCCACTCCTGGATGGCATGAAAACTTGTGAGTGTGGAGCCAGTGGAGTACCTTAGCCTTGACACTGGAGGGTACAAACATAGTGCCGGCAGGGCCTGTCCCCGGGTCAGGTTCGGTCTTCTGAGCCTCAAGAATGTCTTTGTCGATGGACCAGGTCAAGGAACCGACCACACAAGATGAGGGTAGGATGTTTGGTTCAAGGCCCGTCTCCTCTGGTGGTGCAAATTGTCGGGACAGGGCATCAGGTTTCACGTTCTTGGAGCCAGGTCTGAAAGTCAACACAAAATTAAACCTCGTAAAGAACAGTGACCACCTAGCCTGTCTGGGGTTCAATCTCCTGGCCTCTCGGAGATAGGTGAGGTTCTTGTGGTCGGTCCAGATGAGAAATGGTACGTCAGTGCCCTCTAGCCAGTGTCGCCATTCCTCTAAAGCCAACTTGACTGCGAGAAGCTCGCGGTTGCCAACATCGTAGTTCTGTTCTGCAGAAGAAAGGCGTCGAGAAAAGAACGCACAGGGATGGACTTTGTTGTCCATAGGTGATCTTTGAGATAAGACAGCTCCCACACCAGTGTCTGAGGCATCAACCTCCAGAATAAATTGTCTCTTAGGGTCAGGGTGGCAAAGAATAGGAGCAGATGAAAAAAGTCTTTTAAGCTCACCAAAAGCCTCTTCTGCCCCCTGAGTCCACTTAAAAGTCCGCAGAGTGGAAGTCAGCTGGGTAAGAGGGGCAGCGATCCTGCTGTAGTTCTTGATGAACCTACGGTAAAAATTAGCAAAACCCAGAAATCTCTGCAGCTGCTTACGTGTCTCCGGTGTTGGCCATTCCACCACTGCCTTAATCTTGTCGGGATCCGTGCGATACTGTCCTCCTTCAAAAATAAAACCCAAAAAGGAGACTGATTGAACATGAAAGTCACATTTCTCAGCTTTTACATAAAGCTGATTCTCATATAATCGTTGAAGAACGGTCCTGACATGGTGAATGTGTTGCTCTTCATCTTGGGAGTAGATCAGTATGTCATCTAGGTACACAAACACAAAAATATTCAAGAAATCTCTTAAAATGTCATTGACCAATGTCTGGAATACTGCTGGGGCATTGGAGAGACCAAAAGGCATAACTAGGTATTCAAAGTGGCCCAGGGGAGTCTTGAAAGCCGTCTTCCATTCATCACCTTCCTTAATTCGAACGAGGTGGTAGGCGTTACGGAGATCCAATTTTGAGAATACTTTGGCTGAGTGTAATTGTTCGTGGATAGAATCTATCAGTGGTAAGGGATATTTGTTCTTGACAGTAATTTCATTTAATCCCCTATAATCTATGCAAGGGCGTAGAGTCTTATCTTTTTTAGCCACGAAGAAAAACCCTGCCCCAACAGGAGAAGTAGAGGGGCGAATTATACCAGAGTTTAAGGATTCAGAAATATACTCTTTCATAGAGTCATACTCTGGACCAGATAATTTGTAAAGGCGGCTGGAAGGAAGAGGGGCCCCTGGCAATAAATCAATTGAACAGTCATAAGGACGGTGTGCAGGTAATGACAGAGCTTTTTGTTTACTAAAAACAGGAGCGAGGTCATGGTAAACAGCAGGGATTTTAGACAGATCGACAGGATCGGAAATTTCAGAGTGACTAATAGTGGAGGGGACGGCAGTTCTTAGACAGTTCATTAAGCAGTGTGGACTCCATTGTTCAATTCTTTTAAATCTCCAATTTATTACAGGATTGTGTTCGTTGAGCCAAGGAAAACCCAGGACAAGTTGTGCAACAGGTGATTCAAATACAAAAAATTCACTGTGCTCATGGTGATTTCCAGAGATCATAAGATGTATAGGTAATGTTTTCATATGAACAGAAGCAAACCTTTGACCTGTTAAACCAGACATTGTTAGTGGAGTAGGAAGAGATTGTGTTGGAATGGATAAAAGTTCAACCAAGTCTTGACTAATGAGATTCTGTTCAGCCCCAGAGTCTACTAAAGCATCAACCGTTTTATATTCCTGATCACAAATGATAGTAGTCTTGAGTTCCAGGCGAGAGTTAGGAGAGGAAGAAGAATTTCTCACTAGTATCTCTTGTTTGTTTTGGTTAGAGCAGTGAGACCCAGAGACAGTGGAACTCTGGGAAACGTAGTCCTCACTGGTAAAAATGGGTCGACGTCTTGACGTAGAAGAGAAACCGGAAGTAGATGCATTCTGGGAGTCGTAGTCTCTCTCCCACTCTCGTTCTTGTAGCTGATTATCGATCCGTGTAGCCAAACGAATTAATTCATCTAAACTTTGTGGTTCTTTTTGTGATGCCAAACGGTCTCTTATGGAGTTGGAAAGTGAGTGTAGGAAGGTACCTCTGAGTGCGACCTCATCCCATCCGGTTCGGGCGGCTGTGATTCTGAACTCCAGTGCATGAGCCGTAACTGAGAGTCTGCCTTGACGAAGGGTGAGTAGACGTTTTACGGCTTCTGCTTGTTGGAGGGGTTGATCAAATACACAAATAAACTCTTCAAGAAAAGAGGAGAAAGTTAAAGCTATACTCTGTAGTTTCTGCAGTACCCTGGGACTTAGAAAAATTTCCAGCAGGTGAAATCATTCTGCTCCCTCCCCTCAGAGCCATATATGGCTCTGAGGGGGAGGCTCTGCTGAGATTCAAATTCAAGCTCTGTTTTTATTGGCTGATTCAAATTCAAGCTCTGTTTTTAATTGGCTGGTTACAAACTCTGTTTTTATTGGCTGTCATTGTCCTGGTCACTCTGTGTTTTTAGTGTTTTTATAAATGCTGATAGAGAAGCAAGGGGACTATAGTTTTTTTCAGAGATTACTTTGTCTAACATCAGTTTGTCAGTAGATAGTGACAGAGTGAAGAAATATGTTAAAAATATATTGTTTGAAAAGTTAGACTACATTACAATCTTACATACCCCAGCTTTAAGGTACCGACAGGATGAGAGGATAAATGAGCTTGAGTCCAACGTAGTGCGTCCCCCTTTAGCTGGGTGATAAAAAAGGCTAGCTTAGCAGCATCAGAAGCATAAAGGCTAGGTGCCTGCTGAAATGTTAGTTCACACTGAAGTATGAAGCCTCCACATAGTTCAGGCTTTCCACAAAAAAATTCAGCTGGTTTCAAAACTTGTTCTATTTTGGGAGGATTATTAGTGGGAAAACTAACCTCTGGTGTGGATGTAGCAGCAGGTGGCAGGAGTTGAGTCATCTCCTGTTTGACTGAGGATAACATGCTGCCCAGTTCCTGTAGATCAGAGCTGTTAGTCCGTTGTAGTTTTAGCAGACGCTTAAGTGTAGCATCGTTCTTATCAACTCTAAGTAACACAGTCTGGAGAGTAAGTTGGTTCTGTTCAGACCCTGAGTCTTTCTGAGGTACTTGTTTTGGCTGGGACATTCTTGTTACGGTTGCGGGTGTACCCAGAATGAAAGACCAGAATCGAACAGAAACCAGAACTCAGAGAATAATTTACAGTGTTTATTTACAGTCAGTGAATAAAGAATGACATCCATGAGGGGGGCAGGAACACCTGAGGAGAGGAGGGGATGTTTAATGGACTGTTGTTGAATGAATAGTTGTTGTACTGAAGTAATCCTTACGATGAGAAGTCTTAAACAGAGTGCTGATGTGGTGATCCAATTCTCCAGTAATCCAAGGTAGGACCAAGCATTTGAAAAGGCAAGTGGTGGAAGGCAGGCAGCAGCTTATTGAGAGGCAGGAGGAGTTGAAGCTCATGTGGAACTCAGGCAGGGCAGGAACACGATGAATCCAAGAACTCTGAAGAAGCGCAGAGAAAAACACAATCTTAGAATCAACTAATATCAATAAAAACTGGCTAGAACACTACTACCGTTAGTAGGCAATGTCCCAGCGCCTGTAGAGTGGTTCCTGGGTCTTCTTATACTCCTCCTGGGTGTTGGTTGATTAGAAGCAGCTGCTGCCAATTAGGAGTGTGGAGGAGAGAGGGAGGCAGGGTGTAGAGCAGGACTCCTACAATGTTCAGTTTATGATTCCGGACTGTTGCCTGTTTTGTGGTTTTGCTTAAAAGTGACAATATCAGCTTAGTTGAAACTTGTAGTGAGTTTGTTTACTCACCCAAATTCTCACAATTGAAAAACTCCAACAGAGGCGTCATGTGCAGAGACGTGCTGCTACCAACCCTGCTATACAGTAGTAGCCGGAGATCTTTAGATTTATTCCTTCTTTTTTTCATTGACTCTGACCAAGCTGAGCTAATGTGGCACTTCATAGTCCTTT
>JBBPBX010001814.1:83366-85866 GCA_038048925.1 Garcialebias charrua | reverse complement strand
AAGGGCCAGGAGTAGAGCGGTTTTAAAGATAATAAATCTATCTTAATCTCGCTCAGTGGCTCGAATGGGGGATCACAGAGAGCCCCCAAGACCAGACTAAGATCCCAACCAAGGGTCAGGATCCTGCTGGGGGGTCTCGTTCTTAGCACGCCCTTCATAAATCTTATTATGATTGGATACGCGCCAGGCGTCCTGTTTCCCCAGCCTTCGTGGAAGGTTGAAATTGCTGATAGGAACACCTTAATTGTTGAGAAAGAACAACCTTTTTCCAGTAAGTCCTGAAGAAAAGTCGAGAGCTGAGCCAGGTCACATGAATAAGAAATAATATTTCTTTCTGTGCACCAAGCTTCAAAAATACGCCATTTCTATATGTAAAAAGACTGTGTTGACACAGCTCGGGCATTTTGAATGGTTTTTACCACATTTTCTGGCAGGCCTGATGCCACCAGCTTGTTCCTTTCTGCCACCAAGCTGAAAATTTTAACAGCTCTCAGCCTAAGCAGCGAGACTGCTCCTTCTGGTGACGTGGTGTGTCCCTGAAGAGGAGCAGTTGGTGGAACCAGGGGCCTCATGTATCAACCGTGCGTGCGCACAAAAACCTTGCGTGCGTCACTATCCACGCAAAACCCTGTATGTATCAAAACTGAACTGAACGTGAATATGTGCGCATCCAAGTACATTTCCACGCCAGCTCCAGAGCACGCGTACGCACGTTTCTGTGGTTCTTGTTCCTTTGGCGACACTTACAGGTGATTCAGAGAAACTGAAGCCCCACAGTCTGTGGTTGACTGAGCAGCTTGAAGACCTTTCTTTTCAACCGAGCATACTCTACTCCTCATGATTCTACTTTTGATCATAGCTGATACTGTTGTTGATTTTAATTGTTTTATTATTTGTTTTATTGACATTTAATTATGTTGCACCTTGTAGCACTTTGAGATTGTCATTAAAGTGAGACTAAACCCAGGTTGAGACGGTAACTCCTCCTTCCAAAATCTCCCTGAAAATGGGCGTGTCGAGAGACAAGGAAGGGTGGAGGTAGAGTTGTGCTTTTGTTCACGCCTCCACCTGCAACAACCTAAAACAAATTAAACCTCTAGCCAACAACATACACCAAGCAACAACAAAGAATAAACATGTAGATGTATTTATCTATTCCACCCATTCCATCCAAAACCAAAGGCCTAAAACAATGAAAATGAAAAGAAAAATAAAACCGCTTGTCAGGAGTGAAATGCAGCACTTCCATATAAGGTATGCACTTCTCATCTCTGCAGGGGATTGGCTCTGCTTGAACCACCTGTGTGACATCACACATGAGCAGACATGTCACACATGAGCGTTTGCACAAATAAGAAAATTAAGGTGTAATCCACCAGTTCAACCCATAGAACTACCGTAAACACATTTTTAGACCAAATATTGCCAAATATTGCCAATTTACACAGATATGCACAATTATGTGAGAATAAACACAGCCATAGTGCTAGATAACATTTTAAACACATTCTAGGGAGTTTATCAGCTAAAAAAAGTTAATTTTGGGTTTAGTCGCACTTTAAANTACTGTGTCTATATAATTATAGATAGATAGATAGATAAATAAGTGCTGTGTGTTGTCATCATTGTATGTTCCCATACAATGATGAAATTAGTTTTTCGCATTTAACCCATCACACGTGAGATACACTCAGGTGGATCAGTGGGCAGCTATGCAAGCACCCAGGGAGCATGGCGGGGAGTTGAACTGCAACTTTCTGGTCCCAAGTCAGCTGCCCTGCCTCACGTGTCAAACTCAAGGCCCGGGGGCCAAATGTGGCCCTCGATGATATGGTAAACATGAAATACTTTTATCACTTTAATGTTTTCAGTAATTTTTGATTATGATCTCGAAAGTGCAACAGATACTGTAATGTCAAACGAGACAAATCAAACTCTTGTTGAGGAACCTGCAACCAAGAAAAGATGTTGGGTATCTAACTTGAGTTAATGTAGATTCTGAAACTGGCCCTTAGTACGAAAAAGGTTTTAATTCTGGCCCCCTGTTGTAAGTGAGTTTTACTCCCCTGCATCAGTAAACCATCCACCCCGTCATTTGAGGAAACTATGCTTTCTAGTTTTAAGTTTGCTTTAAAAAAAGTCCAGTTGTTTCTGTATTGAACGCCTTTTTTTATTTTTTATCATGTCCTGGATGACTGACAATCTTCACCAGCTTACAAAAAAGGTTTCCTCAAATGATTTTGGTGGCTGAAGCTTAATCTATGGTGGTCAAGGCCACCATTGGCCACCCCGTGGCTCCACCACTGCACCTGGTGCTGGATATTTATGCTTCTGTTTATCTCATGCTGCTTCATTCATGCCTATCTACTCATTACAGACTCATGTTTGGGCTGCTGTTTAATATACTGTACTATTTTACATAATCGGTATTTAGCATATATCATATCTTTTAGCGTACTGATTGCCGTTTGTTTATCTTAGATCCTTGTATACTGTTTGT